>CM074781.1:35340706-35489958 GCA_037355745.1 Pseudo-nitzschia multiseries | reverse complement strand
CCAATTCCTTCTTGAAGATATTGCAGTCGTCACCATATAACTTCAAACTGAAGGGATCCGGACCTATGAACTTTCACCTAGGTTGCGGATTTGAGCGCGACGCGCATGGTGTTCTCTGTATGAATCCCATAAAGTTCATCGAAAAGATGGAAGCGTCTTACGAACAAATGTTCGGATGCAAACCTAACACTAGGTTCCAATCACCCATTGCAGAGAACGATCATCCCGAATTGGACTCCTCAGCCTTTCTCGAAGAAACTGGTATACAGAAATACCAAAGTATGATCGGTTCACTCCAATGGATCATCGCTATTGGCCGTTTTGATATACAAACAGCCGTGATGACACTCTCGAGTTTCAGAGCTCAACCATGAGATGGGCATCTTGAACGTGCCAAACGTATCTATGGATATATCTCCAAGTTTAGACATTTTAAAATCAGATTCCGCGTGGAACCACCCGATTTTATATTGACTAAACCCGACACCATCGACTGGTCCAACACCGTCTATGGGGAGCATTCTGAAGAGCTACCCGATGACGCTCCTGCACCACTTGGAAAGACAGTAGTGTTGACACATTTCTATGACGCCAACCTCATGCATGATATTCTTAGTGGTAAGGCAGTAACCGGCATTCTTCATTTCGCGAACAAGACTCCCATGATGTGGTTCTCGAAGAAACAGTCTACTACGGAAACAGCCACCTTTGGAGCTGAATTTGTTGCAGGAAGAACTTGCATCGAACAGATCGTCGATCTACGCCACTCATTCCGATACCTCAGAACACGAGTCCATGATATCTCCTACTCTTGGGGTGACAACGAAAAGATGATCCAAACGTCGACCTTCCCTTACGCAAGGTTGCACAAGCGTCATAACATTCTATCGTTTCACTACGTACGAGCATGATAGCGAGAGGTTTCATTTTAATGATGCACATCCCAGGTAAGGACAACTGTGCAGATATTCTCACCAAGCATTGGGGACACTCAGTTGTGTATCCACTGCTCAAGCCCATCTTCCACTTTTGTGGGAATACCGGCGACCTTCTCCAAGACAATGGAAGCATCATGTAGAGCGTGATGACCTTTCACAAGGAGACATGGGGAGTATTAAATTCCTTTCGTGACCAAAAGTACCAAAGCTACCAGATGGTAGATACCCTATTCGTATGAATCCATGAGTCCCGTATCAATCAAAGTAATCAATTCCCACGGCATATCGATTCCCACAGAGCATCGATTCCCATCGCGCATCAACGGTGAGCAATCCCTGTTTTACAGTATTGCCATCGTTCTTCGGTGAGCAAACTCTGACTTCATAAAGTATCACACGAGCTACAGGAGCAATTCCTGACCTTAATGATAAACAATTCATGGAGTCTTCCTAACGGAACAAGAGAAGAAAACCGTTGGCGTGTGATTCTCACACAGTATATATACATGCATATAGATATATATGGTCAATGACCAATACATGTACGGAAATAATCAGCGAGTAATCTCATCACTACGCAACAGCAGTTGCAACGTATTCATCTCAATAAAAGAGATATCTTGCATTTCGGCAAGATTTCACTTTATCTCATACTTTTAACATTCAACTGATTTATATCCCAAAATTCACACTAGTTGCTACCAACTACTTGTAATCTACATACTAAGGTCTGTCTCGCTGCAATCTGAACAAGTCACAGCAAGAAGAGACCTGGCGTTTCCCTAGTCTCGCCTGTAGTCCGATTATCCGTTGCCGAAAGTATCCAAACACAAATTGTCACGCGTAGAGTACAATCGTCCGTCTACTAACACACTAACGCAGCGTTGCTGTTCTCCAGAAGCCTTTGAATCAGACCTTCAACGGACCGAATTCAGAAGGAAAATAATAAAAGCTGTACATACCCCAAATCAAAATCACACAAAAAGCAACACATCCTTCTTGGTTGGCACGGTATTTAAAAAAAAATGAAAAGCACGGAAACAACGGATCGGCAATGAAAGAAAACAATGAGAAACACTAGTGAGTGACAATGGCAGCAATTTGTTGGAGATTCTATTTGCTTCTGATCTTTCTTTCTCTTATTTTTATTTTTCAGGAACAACAAACCAACAAAAGGACATTAGAAGGATGAAGGGATGAAACAGAATGACAAAACAGAACAATCAAACGGAACAGAACAGCAAAGCAAAACAACAGTAACAAGAATCCTTTCTGCCATCAATCCAGTGGGGACCAACTTTAAGCAGAGGAAGGAAACGGAGCTGATAAGTTAAATATTTTCTGTTACTGATGAGGCTTTTGCCCTGATAATCATTGACAACGAGTTTGGCAATTGGGAAAAACAGAAGAAAAGGAAACTTGATGCCACCGGCACAACACCAACAAATGGGAGATTCATAGGGTAAAAAGTACATATCTTACATACATTGCATACCGTTGCAAATAGTAGTTTCTATGACACAAATGATTAAAATGTACTGAAAGGAGTACCTATCATACATATATTGCATATAATACTACTAGTACAATTCTTGACCCCCATAATTCAATTGTAGTGGTAGGTGGTCGCAAGCCCTAATGTTAAATTTTAAGGGTTGTGTGTCGCCAGCCCAAGTGTTAAATTATAAGGGTAGTGTGTCACGAGCAATGGAGATACATTTTAAGGGTTGTGTGTCGCGAGCACAAATGTTAAATTCTACTGGTTGTGTGTCGCGAGCAATGGAGATAAATTTAAGGGTAGTGTGTCACAAGCCCAATTATTAAATTATAAGGGTAGTGTGTCACGAGCAATGGAGATAAATTTTAAGGGTGATGTGCTGCGAGCACTAATGTTGAATTTTACTGGTTGTGAGCCATGACCTTGCGTATTTAAGTTTGGTAAGTGTGATTTGCGAATGTACTGGCAGCTTATATTAAAAATTAATACTCCCTCTGTCCCAAAATATTTAGACATTGTGGCCACTTTTGGGCGTCCCTAAATATTTAGACGTTATGAATTGATGTGTGTAGGAACATGTAGAACTAGTACTAAATTAATCAATTACGGAGCATTCTAAACTTCTCTCATGTTCAGGGCTGCCAATGTCTGCTGAGCAAAAGTCACAGTGTCATCATCACAAGTGATAGATACAGGGAGGTTGTCCTCTTTCAAGAGTTTTCCCTTGCCCATATGACGGAGTTTGTAGCTGTTGTTACCTTGGACTTTAATAGACTCTTCCAATGCACACTGAAGAGATAAAAAGACGCTGCTCAGAGCAATAGTGCTGGTCGCAACCAATGCTTCCTCCACATTTGCAATCAGCTGGTCGATGTTCTTGGCCCTCTTCTTGTATTGCAGAGCCTGGATGGAAGCAAAGAAGCCCAAATCCAAGACATTGAAATCAGGACTACGTCCGACGTATTTGGTGGTTGTGTTTTCACAGTGATATTCCAACCAGCTTCACGAGCCGCCTCTCTCACTGCTGCCCTAGATCAAACATGATGGGGTTTTGCATTGTCCTCCTGTATAAAAATAGGCCTGCTCTTCCAACGTACTGGAAACTTCTCTTGAATTGCAGGGAGCACTTTCTCCAACATCATCTTCTGGTATTCAGCAGCATTGACAGAAGGGATGTTCTTTGTCACCATTGTTCCTCTTGGACGGTTCACTGAATTACGCTGAGCAGGTTCCTTCACAACAAAAGGCCAGATGCCTATCTTGCCATCAAATCCAGCGTTCCGGTCAGCATCATGCCTTGGACGAGCCACGGCACACAGAAACATAACTTTTTCAATGAACCGTTTTGACTTACAAGTAGAGTGTGGTTCAGGTTCACCAGAGCACAAGTAGGTTTTTTGGTTTGTTGTCTTCAAGTAAAACCACTTCTCATCAATGTGTATTATTTTCCTTCTGAATCCGATTCGTTGAGAGTCTGATTCAAAGGCTTCTGGAGAACAGCAACACTGCGTTAGTGTGTTAGTAGACGAACGATTGTACTCTACGCGTGACAATTGTGTTTGGATACTTTCGGCAACGGATAATCAGACTACAGGCGAAGCTAGGGAAACGCCGGATCTCTTCTTGCTGTGACTTATTCAGATTGCAGCGAGACAGACCTTAGTATGTAGATTACAAGTAGTTGGTAGCAACTAGTGTGAATTTTGGGATATAAATCAGTTGAATGTTAAAAGTATGAGATAAAGTGAAATCTTGCCGAAATGCAAGATATCTCTTTTATTGAGATGAATACGTTGCAACTGCTGTTGCGTAGTGATGAGATTACTCGCTGATTATTTCCGTGCATGTATTGGTCGTTGACCATATATATCTGTATGCATGTATATGTATTGTGTGAGAATCACACGCCAACGGTTTTCTTCTCTTGTTCCGTTAGGAAGACTTCATGATATGTTTATCATTAAGGTCAGGAATTGCTCCTGTAGCTCGTGTGATATTTTATGAAATCAGAGTTTGCTCACCGAAGAACAATGGCAATACTGTAAAACAGGGATTGCTCATCGTTGATGCGCGATGGGAATCGATGCTCTGTGGGAATCAATATGCCGTGGGAATCGATTGCTTTGATTGATACAGGACTCATTGAATCGTACGAATATGATATCTACCATCTGGTAGCTTTGGTACTTCTGGTCACGAAAGGAATTTAATAATGTGAATCATGTCATACATATCTTCAAACTTGCCATCAGGTTTGATTAGAGACAAAGCAAACTCAACTCTTGCTTTTTTGTTTTTCTCTGTGAGGAACGGTTTCACAGTCCCACTGTGTCTGAGTATCTGTCCCTTCTTAACATAGTTACCCAAGGTGGTTCTGGAAATTCCACTTGCAGCAGAAAGAGTACGCAAGTCAGACCTATCTTTGTAAGAGACTTTCTTGACAGCCTCTTCCACAGCAGCAAAGGTGCTCTTTCTTCCACAGTTTTTCCTATTGGTAGACACATTCCCAGCAGTGCAGGTTTCAGGATCCACTGTTTCCAGGTACATCTTCCAAACCCTAGAGCAAGTTCTTGCAGTCACGCCAAACAATGCAGCGGATTCTTTGAAAGCCCCCTTTGGAAGCTTTGCACTAGTCGTGCTTTGCTTTGGTAGAAGGAAGTGGACGACAGCTTGACGCTCATTCAGAGTCAGGTTCTGATTGCGACGGGGAAGTACTTCATCAGTAGTACGTCCGATAACTGTCACGCGACCCCACACGACCCCTCGCAAGCCCTATTTTCAGAAAATCGACCCTGCGTTTGTTATGCGCAAGGGTATTTTTTTAAATTCACAATTTTTGTGGTAATGATTTTCGACCCCCCTCAGGTTGCGACCAAAATTATCCCCGAAGACTCAAAATGTCCATTGATCTCTTCATTTTGACTAAATTGATTTAAAAAATCTACTTTTCACTACCACACTTTCTAACCTTAACCCAAGATATGAAATAAAATTAGTTTTAGAAGTGTTAGTTTGCTACGTTTCCGCGTTGTTTTTTACGGTATGTCACGTCGTGTCTTCTTTCATACCATCGTGCCTTTTAATGCTCGCTTCCATAGCATCATGCTCGTCTTAACGAATTTTTGTAGAACTCTACAGCACTAACTTCCTCCTACACGATTTCACCACCATTCTTTCTTTTATTTTGTTTCCAAAAATACTTTTTTCTTAGATATGTGTCTGGGTGTATTATGATAGTACTAGTAGTAGTAGTAATGTAGGTATGATACTAGTATCGATTTCTGTTTGAGTTGTGAAACGATTTTTTGTACAATTCATGTCAACAATCATGGAACGGCGTTTCAGAATTCAGTAACCGGAACGGCGTTTCATGCTTTTGTGTTCGAATCATGTTTAAATTTGAAATCTCGGTGCCAAACAAATTCCTAACCTTAACCCACGATATGCAATACAATTATTTTCAGAAGTGTTTGTTTGCTACTTCATACTAGTACTATGTTTCTGCCTTGTTTCTATGTCACGACGTTTCTTTTTTCATACCATCTTGCCTTTTCATGCTCGATCCGATAGCATCATGCTCATTTTCATCATGTACATTTAACACTCCCATCGAAACCATTTCTCCCCCTCCCTTCTTCCAATAGAAGAATATGTCACAACCTAGTAAAAGTCGCCGTCACTTCAAGAGTGGTTGTTATACCAAAATTCCCAAATCATTTATATGTCGTAGCTGCATGTCCTGTAAGGGCAAATTGAAGACATTCATCGGAAGCAGACAAGATTCGTCTACACACAAATCATACCAATATGTATCACGAGGCCTTTCACGTCACCTTGATTCAATAGCTTTTTGCCGTGATTTCTATTTAAAGCATAACCTAATGGAATTTTCATCATCTGCCAAAGAAGAAACCACTAGTACAGTTTGTCATTCACCTACACAATATGGCCTGACATTGACGGAGAATGGTCCAATTGTTCCTTCCGCTTCTGTTGCTGCCGCTCACACTAACAAGGCATCCTCAAACGAAACGTTCAACTCTGTTCTAAACAGTCAGGTAGTACACAACTTATTTGTTCCCCCAATGGATAGAAATGTAATGGAATCACAGTTGTTTCCTTCAGAAGACAACAGCAACAACGATGACATGGTTATTCTTGAAGAAATTTGCCTTCCTATTCAGAACGATAATGGTATGGATGCTTCGGAACCCACCGCATCCCAACCAAACATCAATGAAAAAGAGCAATTGATCCGATCTCATCTTTCTTTTTCACCTACCAATAGGCTCATTGCTGAAATAAAGCTCATGAATCTAATGACGAAACACAAGTTACCTCTAAACACATTCAAATCTATTTTTCAATGGGCAAACGAATGTCAAACTATTCATGGTGTTGACTTTAGCTCTATCTACCCCCGCCATCGAGAAGCCATATTTAGTGAAATCAAGTCCAATTTGGGTATTTCAGAGACCAAGTTCAAGCCACACATAATTAACTGGTTACCTTGCAATCTACCCACCCAAATATTTGTTCGATCCTTCCCAGACGCGCTTCATTCCCTTCTGACCAATAAGGAGTTGATGCAAGAAACCAATTTGTCTTTTCCGAATGTCAAGACTCCTCTTTCACCCGAAAACAACCCACCACTCACCAATGAAACATACATAACAGAACTACACCACGGCTCTTGGTGGACGGAATCGTGGAAGCAGATCTGCAATGAAAATGATGAAATCCTTGTTCCGATCATTTTCTACATGGATGGAATCAGCTTGGATGCACATGGCCGTCTGTCACTCACTCCTCTCAACATGACTCTTGGTATTTTCAATACTGAAGCAAGAAAACGACCTGACGCTTGGACCACAATTTATTTTCATCCCGACACTGAAATTGAGAGCATAAGACACACGAAAAAAACCACGGCGAAAGATAATATTCAAAATCTACACACCGCGCTTGCATTGGCTTTGCAATCTTTCAAGGAAGTATGTGAAATGCAGGGCGGGTTGGAGTGGGATTATCTTCCGTATGCAGGAAAAGTGTTCAAAGTGAAAATGAAATTTGCAATTGCCTATGTTGTTGGGGATACAGAACTTCATGACAAACTATGTGGAAAGTATGGATCCTACACGCAAAAGGTGAAGAAATTGTGCCGACATTGTACATGTCCTACAGGTGTCATCCATAAACCAAAAGCCCAAGTGGAGGAACTGACTCGGCTCTGGGTTCCAGAAGATTTTGAATCCCCCCCAAACAATTCTGCACGGGAACACCTGGAGTACTTCAAAAGCATTTCGCACCATCCCATAAAAAATGCTTTTCACAGCCTCAATTTTGGTAGTAATGTCAACAACATTCACTTTGCTACTCCCGGTGAGTGTTTGCATATGCATCAACTGGGTGTAGCACGTCGGGCAGTAGAATCACTCGATTCATTGTTAAAAGGTAGTCCTAAGTGTTGGTATGCCCCTGATTTAAACACGAATGGCACATCAGCTACTATTGGTTCACTTGCGCAGTTATACGGTGGTCTTTTGTCAAGGCAATCGGACAGAGATTTCCCCAGAACCAAGTTTTCCAGTCAGCTTCTCTCCATTACCAAAAAGGAGGGTAATGATTATTCGGGAATGCTCATTTCCATTCTGATCACCCTTTGTTCCGATGTGGCAATAAACATCATCAAGGACGCGACATTTATTCAGAAACAAGTAGAGGTAATTCAACTGATACTGTCCATGGAAGAATTCTTGAAGCATGGGAATATACCCATTTCTGGATTGGAAAATCTCCCCAAGATGATAATCCATTTTATCAATTGTATTAATTCGACCTGCCTCAGAGAGGGAATGGGTACGAAACTGATCAAAAACCATCTATACTTTCACCTTGTTGAGTACATTAAACTTTGGGGACTTCCATGCGGATGGGATTCTTCTTATTTGGAATCACACCACAAAACTGAAATCAAAGCACCCTCGAAGAACACTCAACAGAATGCTTCGACATTGATAATGCAAACGGCAAAGCGACAGGAAGAAAAAATGCTGTTACGAGTAGCTACTTCCAAGTTTAATTTAGTGACGGCAGAAGATGTTTCTGGTAATCGAGTCCCTCCCAAAGTTTCTGGTTCAAAATTTCACGTTTTCATTAACGACGATGGGGCAAGTACTATGAGATGGGTTAGGTCATCAAACAAAACAAAACCCTATATTTCTCCCATCGTGTTGTCTTTTGTATGTCACAATGTGCTTCCACTTTTGGAGGACTCTACGTTTGTGAAAGGATTTACTGAACATGACAGGTTTGACGAATGCACACAGCAAAATTACTTGTTTCGGAGCCACCCTTCATATCGTTCCGATGGTGGCCAACTAAACTCTGTCTGGTATGATTGGGCCTTGTTTGACGTCGACGCATGTGAAATACCCTGCCATATTATGTGTTTCCTTGAACTATACAATCTGAAGCAGCCTTACTCATTTGTTTCTGAGTACGAAATTGCCGACGAAGGCATTTATGCAGTAGTGACCAAATTTAAATCCACTCCACTACCAACAGCTTCGTCGTTTGTGACGAGAGGTGAAGTAGACGACAATTCCCTGTTCTTATTTCATGTCGACAGCATACTTTCCGATGTAGCAGTTGTCCCAGAACTTGATGCAATTGGTACGTTGCAATCCAACTCATATCTAGTTGTCTCGAATCGAAGGGCTTGGCTGGATGAATTCCACAAGACAACGTCATCTTTGCCTAATGAAGAGGCACTCTACTCCCAATGCACTATTGTTGAAGAGGACAGCGACAATAATGATGATGCTACTAATTCAGGTGATGATTGTTCAATGTCATCAAACGATGATGACTATAGTGAGGTCCTCTCTGATACATCCAATACTTAATTGTTTTCCTACTACAATATCCATAATAACTTAGAATTAGTGAAGAATTGAATGCTCCTCCATATTGATCGTAACATATTTCTCCTACGTTTTGATTGATAGCTACTCCAAAGTGATTGCACAATGTCGCAGGAAAACAAACGAAGTGAATGGAACGTCTAACTTTAAATTATTGTTTAATATAGTATAGAGGATCAGCTCTTAGCACAGTTTTTGTTGACACATAGGCACTCATAATATAACAGCCTTCGTATTTTGGATTCGAACAGCTATGTAATACTAATGGATTGAACAATAGAGTATCGCCTGACCTCAATGGAACTTTCACTTTATACGTTGGGAACACAAAGTAATAAATCACCTCGTCATCACTTACATGTTTTGGAGCAATAACCGTCAGCCTTGTATAGAACATATCGGCATCGGTATGGCATTTCGAGTGATAATCCTTTCCAATAGAAAAGGCCGTAGCGTGATGGCCGATTGCATTCAGTGTTGTACGACTAACAACCTCATTCATCACAGTTGTTTCAAGGTTGACAAACTTGGACATTTTACGTAAACAAAGCTGCATTTCCTTCACAATGTGTAGGGCTTTCTGTTCAAGGTGGTCTTGTGTTTTCGGTTCCACATTCTTGTTGAAAACATACACACCATTTCCCGATTTCAATTGATTTGGTCTCATCCCAATAATACCATATCCACTGTTTACACTGTCACATTTGGTTCCTTGGCCTATTTTGGGTTTAGATTGAACAATTTCCGCAGCAAATGTTCTTATAATTTCTATATTTTTGGGAGTACCCAAGCGTTGTTTTGCACATTTTTTGGAAGCTTTTGCAAAGATTCTCAATGATGGTTCTGATTCGGCGACTGCTAAAAGAAACTTATCGTCGGTACTATCCAATGTCTTGAAACTATCAATAGACACCGCCTCTTCCGATGTGAATTCCCTTTCTCCAATTGTTTTAAAACCCCATCGTGTTTCCATGAATTTACCTCGAAACCCATTCTTGTGAACTGTTTTCAATGCTATTTGCTTGACATGTTGTACAATTTCCTTCCTACTTTTACGCTTCTTGTGTTTTATCTCCGACAAGTGTTTGTAAGTCTGGTGGATTGTTGATGATGATGTTGCTCCGTTTTGGAGAAATTTTGATTTCATTCTCTTTCTCTCTGTCTTCCCCCGTTTCCTCTTTGATTTTTGCTTCATTGATTTTGTTGCCAATAGCTTTGTTGTTGTATTCAATCCCATTGCACCGGGTGCCATTCTTGTGTGACCAGTGCCGTACTCTTTGCAGATTAGCTGTTTGAGGAAGACGATGAATCGATTTGCCCATGGAGTGCGTTTCCGGGTCAAGTTTGTGGAACGGCGTTTCAGATTAATTTGTCGGGAACGGCAATTCTGACTTTTGTGGCCGCTTCGAATGTTCCCACCTGTTGCTATCGCTGCCGCTGTTGGTTAGATCGTTACCGGTTCCGCCCGCTTGAAAATCCGCAGAATCTCTGTATTGGCGTTTCTGGGTCAAGTTTGTGGAACGGCGTTTCAGATTGAATTGTCTGGAACGGCAATTCTGACTTGAATGTCTGCTGTATTGGCGTTTCTGGGTCAAGTTTCTGGAACGGCGTTTCAGATTGAGTTGTCTGGAACGGCAATTCTGACTTGAATGTCTGCTGTATTGGCGATTCTTGGTCAAGCTACTGGAACGGCGTTTCAGATTTAGTTCTCTGGAACGGCAATTCTTACTTGAACGTTTGCTGTATTGGCGTTTCCGGGTCAAGATTCTGGAACGGCGTCTCAGATTGAGTTGTCTGTAACGGCAATTCTGATTTGAATGTCTGGTGTATTTGCATTTCTGGGTCAAGATTCTGTAACAGCATTTCGGATTTAGTATTCTGGAACGGTTATTCTGACTTGAACGTTTGCTGTATACCTGCTGTTTCCGGGTCAAGATTCTGGAACGGCGTTTCAGATTGAGTTCTCTGGAACGGCAATTCCGACTTGAACGTCTGCTGTATTGGCGTTTCTTGGTCAAGTTACTGGAACGGCGTTTCAGATTGAGTTGTCTGGAACGGCAATTCTGACTTGAATGTTTGCTGTATTTGCGTTGCCGGGTCAAGATTATGGAACGGCGTTTCAGATTAAGTTCTCTGGAACGGCAATTCTGACTTGAACGTCAGCTGTATTGGCGTTTCTTGGTCAAGTTACTGGAACGGCGTTTCAGATTGAGTTGTCTGGAACGGCAATTCTGACTTGAACGTTTGCTGTATTGCTTGTGTTTCCGGGTCAAGATTCTGGAACGGCGTTTCAGATTGAGTTGTCTGGAACGGCAATTCTGATTTGAACGTCTGGTGTATTGGCGTTTCTGGGTCAAGATTCTGTAATGGCGTTTCAGATTTAGTATTCTGGAACGGTAATTCTGTCTGTATTGGGGTTTCAGGGTAAAGTTTCTGGAACGGCGTTTCAGAATGAGTTGTTTGGAACCGCAATTCTTACTTTTGCGGGCGGTTGGATTCTTCCCGATTGCTGCTGTTGCTATTGTTGTTGCCGCTTGCTGCTGTTGCTGGCGCTGTTGTTGGTATCGCTGCCGCTGTTGGTTTGATGGTTCCGGGTTGCGGCCGCTTGGATTGTTCTCGCTTGCTGCTTTTGCTATCGCTGTCGCGAGGTTTCCGGTTGCTGTTGTTGCTCTCTGTCGTTGCCGTAGTCTACGATTGTATTCGAGTTTATCATGATATGTGAATTGAACCAAATGGGTGAGTATCTATTGATGTGCTACATTGAGTAAATAATAACAAAAGAATAGTATAATCTACGTGTCACTAACCTACACTGTTGGCCTCCTTTTGTTGTTGCGTTCAATTCGTCCGATCAAATTGTTACGATCCTGCGTCCGCCTTGTTGGACATTTTCTCCAATTGATTGTTCTACTGATCCGTACCTATGAAAATAAGAAGGAGGGAAACACAAGTAAGGAAGACATCATCAGCAATGCATGATGTAGGCATCATTGTCCCTCTATCTTACGTTGTTGTTTTTGCTGCCTTCGACCCAGTGTTGCCTTCCGATCCGTTGTTTCCAATACGGTCCTATGAAAATAGCAAAATAGAAAAAGGAGGAAATACATTCTTATCAGCAATGCAGGTGGCATTGTAATCATTGCCTATCTCTCCCATTTGTACCCTTGCTTGTTCTTACAATAGTTGTTCGCCGTACCTCGGTCCATTGTTCCGATATTTTGTTCCGAATCGTTCTCTCAAACTACAGGGGAAAATTGTCAGTCGAATTGTTGTTGCCGATACGTTGTTCAATCTTACTCCTTTCTCACAAAAAACTGGATCTTTATCCTGTTGATATATCTACGCAATGGATGCAGATTCATTGATTTCAAGACGTATATGTAAGGCTGCAGTCCAAACAATATCTATCCAGCAATTCCTCTACAGTCCAATGCTGTCCAATTCTTTTTCCAGCAAAGGCAGTTTTTTCGGATTAAAATATCTCGAGCCTGAATTCCCTGCCTACTAGTGACCATTGCTGATCAGTTCAGTGGGATCCTGCGTTCTCGGACGGAGTGCTTTGTCGTACAAGTACGGTAAACCAACTCTGCTCAAGATAAGTTTGGTAAGATGATTATGAAGGGAAACAGTATTTTTTTACTCGAAAAGAAAAGAAAATCATGCTTTAAAATCACACTGTAAAATCACACTGTAAAATCACCACACTGTAAAATCACAGTGTAAAATCAGTTCGAAAAAAAATGTTTTCACTGTGTGTGTGTGTGTGTGTGTGGGCATGTGTGTTCCAAACAAAGAATCGATACTTACTAACCTGTCAGATCTACCGCTGTAAATCTAGAACAATGAAGAATAATTCCATTTTCTTATTTAAAAATAAGAACATTAAGTAAATAAATCTCCACCTGCGCTCTTTTTGAATACAGAACAATAAAAAGTAGTGCAATGAGTTTTATTGTTAACGTTTTCAACTTGTGATGCAGTGAGAACTTTTATGTACCGGTGAGGTTCTACTTCTTAACAACACATGTGTGCCGGTGATCTTACTGGTACTGAATTTGCCTCGTTTTGTCCAGCAGTATTCTACGACAGTAGTAGCTACGTAGACAGAAACCTTTGTGTCCAGGTATATTACGATAGTAGTATACGTAGTAGTAGTAATGTAGGTATGATAATACTAATGACTTCTGTTTCGGTTGTGAAGGGTTATTTTGTACAATTCATGTCATCAATCATGGAACGGCGTTTCAGAATTCAGTCACCGGAACGGCGTTTCAGGCTTTGTGTTTGGAGCATGTTCCAATTTGAAATTTCGAATCATGTTTCAATTTCAAATCTCAAAATGAAGTACTACGTATGGTTTGGTGGTGAAACGGTTTCTTGGACAATTCATGTCAACAGTCATGGAACGGCGTTGCAAAGTTTGAGTTCCAATTTGGTTTCAATTGCAAATCACAAAATTACTGGGTTTTAAACTATTTGTCGGAAAATCTTAACATACATTACCGTATCTCAAAATGGATGATCGGTGTTCCGTATCGTTGTGGTTTGTTTTGGTAACGTTTTCACTTTTCGTTTGCAACGGCGTTGCAGGCTGTACCATTTGTTTACCGTTAAAGTGGAAATATTTGTACATTGTTGCATGATGTTTGTTTGTCGATAGAGTCGCTGAGGTTTGAAGTTGAGTCGATCCTGTTTTTCGTTACCTCATTTTAGAATCTCTTGATATGCGACAAAAAAAACACTTGTAGCAACTTAGATTGCTATTCACACAATTTTATTTCGTTGTTCTCTAAATTAGCAATCAAACAATGCCAAGACTTACAAGAAGTATCGCTAAACGTATTGCTAATTCAACACCAGATGAAGTCACAGATGCAGCCGCAACTCCAACCAACGTCGTAGCCGGCGCAAATGCAGCGCCAGAAGTAAATGGTACTCCAGCATCTACTCCACCACGAAATGAAGGGGCAGCCGTAGACCAAGACAGACCTTCAGGTAATACCCCAACAACGTTGTTTGCAAACAATCCAAAAGCTCATCCGGTCAGTGAAGGGCGTGCAGTTGATAAACCAAGGAAGAGGAAACACCACACATCGAAAAGACCATCACAGAATAAAAAAAGAAGTCATGTGGTACAAATACCAGCAGTCGTTCCCGCAACACCACATCAAGCAGTCACAGGTGCCGCTCAACCTTCGTCGTCTTTGGGAAATGTAGGCGGTTGAAGTTTGTCATTGGAATTATTTGATGATGACTCCCAATACAAGGATCACACGGATGCAATGAAAAGACGTGTCAAAGCTTGTCTGAAGCAACAGGGTCCTAACGGATTCTCTGAGAATATTTTGACGGACGAACTCATCACTGCCGTCAGTCGTGACATCGAATCTGTCTTCCGCCATCTCATGAACAAGGTTTTCATTGTTACTAAACTTTCTTCTTCCGGAACCCGTCCTGACTTCAGAGAGCAAGAAACGTCAGACAAACCATCCTCGGGTCCTATACCAAGGGTTGTTGACGTGATGGTAAATCTTTTCCTACGTGACTCCGGGTCGCAGTTGACAAAGAAGGTCTGTATCTTGAATGCAAAGGAACTGACAACTCGTTTCAAGGAGTACAAAATGAAAGAAAAATGGAACTCCTTCCAGTCAGCCCTCAACTCCGTTATCAAAATTGATGAAAATACCACGGCAGGCGAAACACAATTCACCCGGGTTCAAGGACAAGATGAAGTAGCGGAAGGCACATCACATTCTGTCTGGGCAAAGAATGTGGTTAACTATGACACCATACTGAAGTACATGAAAGTGTATTTAAGCTTACTGCGTTGGTACGTACGTTGTGTCCAATTCCCCCTTGCACCTTCACCGGAAAAAGAAGGACCGTTTTTCAATCATAGATTTAAAGACGATGTAAAGAAAGGGAAGCTATACGTCCCGCAGATGGTCTCGTTCTTTGAAGGTCTTTCCTTTAACCACGCATTGAGGCATTTTCTTTCCTCTAGTCACTCCTTTGATGATTTGGTGAAAGAAATCAATTCTATTAGGGGTAAAGAAGTTGTTGGTGGACCAATAAGAGATGGTGTCGCAGCAGTCGAGATAGTGCCCTTGACTGATTCCCCAAAATACCTCAAGTTGGAATGGCCGTCCGATCTCTTTTGGATACCCCTTGCGTTTCAAAAGGTCCTCATATATTTGTGGGTATGCTTCCAACGACAGAAGGCCAGAATTTTTGAAGAACTCAGCCTTCACCACTTCCCCGATGAGTCATTACTACATGACAATTTGTACAACAAACTATTGCCCAATTGCTATGAGTCTTCGTTTTTGGTTGGAAAATACACAATACAAGGAGTGGACAATAAGGTGGGGATTATTCGATTCAACCTGTTATCTTCTCTTCACTTTTGCAAGATTATGGAGCACCGGAAAACTCTTAACCAGTTGCACAGAGTAGGCGTTGACTTTGCCAAACAATTGGTCACTCTTTCCACTGAAAAGAAAACGGCCGAACGTGACATATTTGTGGACGATGCATCAGACGAATCCAATGGAGAGGTGAAGTACAAGGAGAGGAAGGTTTCTCCAAACCTCGGCCACGTTGAAGATTTTGGATACCTTCTGCAAGTTCCTCGCCCAAAACCAGCCAACGTAATAAGACAGAAGCGCTCCGGAAACGTGAAGGTGTTGTTCGCAGATCCTGACCCGGTGATCTCGTATCCTAAATTCGCAATTGGTAGTGAGGTGACAATCACGGGTCTGCCAGCACCTGGAACTGGTGTTGTGAAAAGTTATGCATCGAAGAAGAAGGACCATTATCCTCAATACCCTGGATACATGGTGCACAAGAAACTACCGGATGGTACAACAGTGAAGCGCGCAACCTGGTTCCCTTACGACCGTGTGGGGTTGGATAAACCACAGTTCACCAAGTTGTTGGATGTCTTCAAATAATGAAACTACGCTGTATTGGGTATACGTTCATAGCCTTCACCACGCACCACCATAGAACACAAGAGCAAAGAGGGCCTAAGCGGGAAAGAAGTTATCATATTACTACAATGTCGTCACTACTAGTAGTTCTTCTTCTCCACATTGGATTCAGATTAACCAAATCATTATTGTGTACATAAGAAATATTCAAAAGTAAAATAGAGTACCTACTACTACTAGTGGAGTAGTACTAAAACACGCAGTACTGGATCATTTGAATTGTTTCATATTAGTCTACTATTACTACATGTTATTGTAGTAATACTGTAGTCGTAGTAGTAGTACATGGATGCTCATAGTGGTTAGTAGTTCAAAGTTCTCAGAAGGTTGTTACTAATACTTGTAGTACTAATATTAGTAGTACCATCAATGCATAGTAATTCCAATCTAATAGTAATTTGCAATTACAAAATAGAAAATCTGACATTTACTGTGATTAGTCCATGAATATTGTTCCTGTTATGGGTGAAATGAATCATGCAGGAAACAGAAGTGAGTTATTATCTGTCATAGTTTGTGTGTCACCACCTACTAATAAGTGCATTTGGGTACTGGATTTGTAGGAAAAAAAAACAGTAATTTGCAATTAAAAAATAGAAAATCCAATATTTTCTGGGATTGAACCACGAATATTGTTCCTATTATGGGGGACATGAATCATGAAAGAAACAGAAGTGAGTTATCTTTCAAAGTTTGTGTGTCACCACGTAATGAGTGCATTTGGGTACTGGATTTGGAGGAAAAAAGCACAGTTATTTGCTATTAGAAGATAGAAAATCTGAAATTTAGTGTGATTAGCCCATGAATATTGTTCCTGTTATGGGTTAGATGAAACATGAAAGAAACAGAAGTGAGTTATCTGTCATAGTTTATGTGTCATCATCTAATGAGTGCATTTGGGTCATGGATTTGGAGGGAAAATACACACTAATTTGCAACTAGAAAATAGAAAATCTGATATTTTGTGTGATTAGTCCATGAATATTGTTCCTGTTATGGATAAGTTGAATCATGAAAGAAACAGAAGTGAGTTATCTGTCATGGTTTGTGTGTCACCATCTAATTAGTGCATTTGGGTCCTGGATTTGGAGGAAAAATACACACTAATTTGCAATTAGAAAATAGAAAATCAGATATTTTGTGTGATTAGTCCATGAATATTGTTCCTGTTATGGGTGAGATGAATCATGAAAGAAACAGAAGTGAGTTATCTGTCATAGTTTGTGTGTCACCACCTAATAAGTGCAATTGTGTACTGGATTTGGAGTATAAATACACAGTAATTTGCAGTTTAAAAATAGAAAATCCCATATTTCGTGTGATTGAACAATAAATATTGTTCCTGTTATGGGTGAGATGAATCATGAAAGAAACAGAAGTGAGTTATCTGTCGTGATTTGGGTATCACCACCTATTGAGTGCATTTGGTGACTGGATTGGGAAGAAAAATACACACTAATTTGCAATTAAAAGTTCCAAAATCCCATATTTCGTGTGATGGAACAATGAATAATGTTAGTGTAATGGATAAGATGATTAATGAAAGAAACAGAAGTGACTTATCTGTCAAGGTGGTTTGTGTGTCACAACCTAATTAGTGCATTTGGTTACTGGTTTTGGACAAAAAATGACCAGGGAACAACAAAACTATTAAAACTTTCATAAAGACTAAAGTATCAGCCTTAGAATTGGAAATATACTTTCATACTCTAACCAATCCATAGAATGAACAGTATTCATCCTTAAAACAACAGAAACTAACAAACTGTTGCACTCAACAAAAACTTAGAAGCAATCATTATTTCTTATGTTACTACTTGTTCATACAAAAATAAAGAAATATAACTAGTAGTAGGAACATAAAGTAAGAAGGGAAGTACTACGTATGGACCGTTCTAAGGGGGAGTCGAACCACAAGACACAGTTACTTGAATATAACCGAATCGTTGCGAGATGACAAAATTTTACACCACTCTAAGTGCGGTAAGAATTATTCCTTCACAGTTTACAATGAGTAATTGAACGAAAATACCTCGGTATTTGCCCAACATAAATCATTATTACAACGAAGAGCAACATGGAGAACATAACAACACAATCAGCGTACAAGAGGAAGCCTTTGAAGCCTAGGTATCTTTTGGATTCGGCGGAGTACTGTGCAAGAATGACTGAGCTAAATGACGGTGACGAAAACAACGAGAGAAATCCATTCTTATATCATTTTGAAACTGGGTTCGATGCGCTATGTGCCAAAAACGGCAACTTGGTACTCACAATACTTAATGGATGCAACAAGATAGACAACGTTAGAGATAGACTCGACAGCCCAAAAGGGCATTTTGATGAAGAAGAAGCTTTAGAAATTTGGGAACAATGCTGGAAGTACGTAACTGAGGACATATTTCCTTTCTACAAGGAAGGCGACACTGATGCCATTGACCACGTATGGGCTTTGGGTATCATTGTGGCACACATTTTATGCGGTTATCCAGCATTGAAAGGAACGGAGGACATACAGTGCTACAACAATGTGGGTATTGGACGACCAGTACAATCAGGAGAACGAGAGAGGCTCGAACTCAATGGTCATACAGTTCCACCAAAAAAATGGGGAAACCTGGCGCCGGAAGCCAGAAAACACATAAAGCAATGCATACATTTTCACCCGGGTAACCGTCCCTGTCTGACAACCCTTTGGTTAAACGAGTGGCGCACAATGACTGAAGAGGCAATCATTGAAAAAAACAGTATAATGTACATTGAAGAAACCGAGGACGGAAAGGAACGAAACAAAGAAACGAAGATAAACAACAAGAATAAAAACAATTGGAATTCATTCATGAACAAAGCGAAAAAGCAGTCTAAGAAGAAAAAAAAGAAAACTCAAACAATTTGCAAACAAAGAGAAAAGGGAGGAAGAGGATAGAAAGGAGAGAAACATTGTGCACTGGCTACAACTTTACGAAAAACGTTGGAATTCACGGGAAGATTTAGAGGAATACAATAACTATCCCATTCCTTGTGGTGCGTGGGGACGTGTGAAATAGTGCTAGTAACAAGCTTTACTATGGAAAAACTTACCCCTACTTACCACAAATACGTGCACAATCCTGTCCTCGTTAAATACGTAAATATAAAAATTAACTACTGTGAAAAACGTTAGTTACAAATGAAAAAGTCAGAATTGCCGTTCCAGAAAACTAAATCTGAAACGCCCTTCCAGAAATTTAAACCTGAAACGCTAATAAAGACGTTCTGTAAATTTTCCAAAACAGTGAATTGTTAGCTAGTTCCAGACACACAACACCAAAACACCGTGGCAAAAATCGTGCTTATTTTCCATTACAGGCTCATCAATGCAACTGGTTCCTTACAAATGAAGAAGTCAGAATTGAGGTTCCAGACAACTCAATCAGGAACACCGTTACAGAAACTTAACCTTAAAACGATACGTTGTGCGGATTTTCCCTAACAGAGAATTGTTGTCTCCAACACCTTTCCATACAATGTGCCTGTTTTCGGTTCTACAGATTTCAATATGAAGTGATGTGATACGGTAGTAGGATGGGGAACATCAAAATAAATTGGTATCGTACAATCTAGTACCGTTACTAGTACTACTTGTTTGGAAATAGGAAGCGAATGTACGGAAGAAAAAAAATGGCGCGGCTAGGCAGACAGTTCTTTTTGGTTGGCCCGCGCTCACAAGCCCGCTTAGACAAAGACAAATGTATTGCAAATTGCTGAATTCGTACAATCGATGCCAAAACAAGGTAGCATAAAAATTCACAAAATTGCCAAAAACACCAACAATTGAAAAATTTGAAATACAAGATGACGAAACAAAAATGGTCCAACCTACCCAAGGCAAAAATAACACGTCTCCAAGAAAAGAAAATAGCAGATATGGCAAACGCAGTCAGGGATGGAGACACTAGAGATAATACCAAAAATACAAGCATTACAAACATGTCCAGCGAGACGAACACAAACATTGCAGCAACACAAAAAGGCACCACCATGGCGGAAAGAGAAAAACAACTAAAAAGGAAAGCGGAAAACATTAGCATCATGGACAGCAGCAACAGTGACAGTGAAAGTGACACTGACAGTGACACTGATTCGAGTTCGGTTAGTGAAGACAATGATGGGAGCTCCAAAAAGAATAAGGATACTAGAGAAAATACCAAAGAGAAAACAAAACAAAAAACTACGGAGGGCGGATGACAGAAAAAGAAAAACAAGAACGAAAAAAATTAACAGAAATAGCGAATGAGGATCCGGATCTAGTACAGGATTTCATGAAAAGGTGGAGCGAAGGTAAGAAGGGAGAGAATTCTAAAGAGAATGCTGCAAAAACTACCAACACGGTACCATTGAAAACAGTGCGGGGCGGCGATAGCGTTGATAAAGTGAGTACATTGAGTTGTGGAACTAGACATAGTATGGAAACGGAAACTATGAAACTATTGAAAACATATAAAGATACAATTGAAGGACAGGTGAGGGCATACGTGAAGAAGAAATGGTACGGTGGCCTGAAATTTATGACAACAAACACACTCTCCAATAAAATAATCGTGCAAGGAATCGATGAGTGTGTAATATCCGTTCCAAAAGATATACCCATTAAGAAATTCTGTGCCTACTTTGATAATGCAGTACCAAAAGCCCTGGCTAAATTGAGACACAATAATCAAACATTGGCTAGAAAAAATTGGTTTGGTAAGTGACGGCGTAATTGTTGAATCATCTGGAAATTATGGTACTTTCGACGTTCTTCAATATGTGCCTACGACCGACATACAACTAACCCAACCATACTATGATATCATACTGCCATTTGATGACATCACCACAGTTGATAGTGAAATGGCAAAAGTGCCAGCATCATTCCCTGGTACTGTAGCTCTAAATACGGACTCGATGGAAATTCTGGCAAAAGAGTACCGGCAATACAGAAATGCGGCAAATGAAGAATTTTATTATTTTGTGACAAGAATCCTGTCTGCCATTAATCCGGGAAAGACTAACTTTAGGCTGAGGAAGACAAAGGATCTTATTAGTACCATCTTTAGTGTTACGGATGAGGCTTTTGCCCTAATGATAATTGACAACGAGTACAGCAATTGGGAAAAACAAAAGGAAATGAAACTTGATGGAACATACACGACACAAAAAAAAACAAAATACATGAAAAAAAAATATTGCGATTCAAAAAGTGGAAGTGCAAATGGATGGGACAAAGAAGGACGGAAAGCGTTCGCTAAATTGTGCAAGAAGATACAAACGTTAAGAGAAAATCCGGAAACTGGTATAAATTTGGAGAAAATGATGCTACAAAGATTCTACTCAGAAAGCAATCCTACCAGTACTGTATCAAATAATGGTGGCACTGTTGCCAGTAGTCTTGCTGAAGAGGAAAGTGAGGATGAAAACTATATTGATCGGGCATGGAGGCAATTGCTTGACGAAATGGAGGAAGTTTAGGCCTTGTTTTCAGAACCGATACTGTTCATTGTGTCAGTGCATTCAATAATTTGATGAGGGTTCGTTCACACCTACGACATGGGTAAATATTTGAGGAAAGTGATTAGTCGGGTAAAAGGTACATATCTTACATACGTTGCATACCATGATTGCAAATAGTATATTGTGTGACAAATACGATTAAATTGTACAGAAAGAAGTACTCGTGCATATCATACATATTTTGCATACGATACTACTAGGCAAATTCTTTACACGAATAATTCAACTGTAGTGGTAGGTAGTTGCAAGCGATGATAGTAAATTTCAAGGGTTGTTTGTTGCGAGCACAAATATTAAATTATAAGGGTAGTGGGTAGCGAGCAATGGAGATACATTTTAAGGGTTGCGTGTCGCGAGCACTAATGTTAAATTTTACTGGTTGTGAGTCATGACATTGCAAAATTCATTTTTGTAAATGTGATTCGCGAATGTACGGGTAGGTGATATTAAAAATTAAAAATCAATATTCATGACCCTAGGAAAAAAATAATCGCGACCCAGGGATTGAGAGTGAGAAAAATGAGCATGATACAAAGCAACCAAATCATAGGGGGGGGTTGGTTGTGAGTTATGACCTTGGGTATTTAATTTTAGTAAATGTGATTCGCGATCGTACGGGTAAGTTTTATTAAAAATTAATAGTAATTATTCATGACCCAGGGAAAAAAATAAACGCGACCCACATATTGAGAGTTAGAAAACGTGCCTTGATACTGCCCTAGTGAATTTCAAGGGGGACTCGTGTTAAAATTACACACAAAAAGGGGTTGCAACAGTACCTTGCAACAAAAAAAAAAAGGGTCGCGTGACAGATATCGGACGTAGGAAGTACTTCAAGGCTTGGTGGTGCTAGGCTTGTCATGATGCTGGTGTGTTGTTGTTGTGTGTTGTTTGTGTTGCTGTTGTGTGCCTGTAAGATTGTGGGAAAAAGGAATAGACTAGTAGGTTGATTGTTGAATGCTGTTGGTGCTTCCTTTCTGCTTCCATTGCAGATCAATTTGCTTCCATTGCAGATTGATTCGCAACCATGCCTGTGTGCTTCTTGTTGTGTGTTGCAAAAGACGGCGCGGATCAGCAGATTGATCCGCGCCATCTTTTGCAACATTCCCCGTTGTAAAATCTGTAGATGAGTATGATGGTGCCGGTGGTTGACTTCCTTCTTGCTTGCCGGCTTGTTGCTTTCCATGATCCGCGCCGCTGTGGCAATCTGTACCTGTACCGCTTGTTGTCCTGTGGATCTGTGCCCCCCCCACCCCCCTGTAGAAGTGTACTGGTCCTTCTTTGTTTTGCGTTTGAACTGACAGAGGTGCTGACTGATGGATGTACTCAATGCGATCCGATCCAATCCGATGGAGGTGCAACAAGAGGAGTGAAATAGAAGATGACAAATGAATGAACTTGATGATGCCGACGCCGACCAACAGAGTTGCTTCTTCTTGGCGCTCCCCCCCTGTAGAAGTGTACTGATTGTGATCCCTCTTTGTTTCGCGTTCAAACTGACAGAGGTGCTGACAGAGGTGCTCAATCCGATCCGATGGAGGTGCAACAAGAGGAGGAGGAGTAGAATACTTTGATGACGCACTTGATGACGTCGACGACCAACAGAGGTGCTTGGCGCTCATGATTTGCTCGTCAATCTGTGTCCCCCCGTAAAAGTGTACTAGTGGTCCTTCTTTGTTTTGCGTTCAAACTGACAGAGGTGCTCAATCCCATCCACGGAAGTGCAACAACAACAAGAGGAGTGGAATAGAGGACGATGAATGCAAACACATGAATATCACGGTGAAAACACACGGGGCAAGGAAACACATGAAATCACCGTGTAAAAACACACACACACACACAAATTTGCAATGAAAAATTCGTGCGATCTAAAATCCCCTCTCAGTCAGTTTTTTGCATCAGTTGATTTTTTTCAACTGAAACCCGTGAAAATGGCATGCTTCCGGTGCATGAAAAGGCTCTCTTTGGAACACCTATGAAAGTACAAGAACATTCTTCATGTTTCTAACCACTATGCCCTTGTAAAAATTCCGTGCCTTAGCTTGCATGTGGAAGCATCCGGACGGTAAACCGGCCAGCAGAACCCTCTTAACCGGAGGAATCACTTTTGCAAGGCATGACAGCCCTTCTTTAACTCCCTATGAAAGGTACACCAATACCACTGAAATATCTAACGTGTAACCCATCATGAGGAGTTGATTAAGGAGAGTTCAACCCAAAAAGCCCGGTTGGCATCCATTGAGTATTGACCTTATTTCAAGTATTAACGTCCATACTGTCTAAATATTTCGGGACAGAGGGAGTAATAATTATTCATGAGTAGTGTGTCGCAAGCAATGGAGATACATTTTAAGGGTTGTGAGTCATGACCTTGCGTATTTAAGTTTGGTAAGTGTGATTCACGAATGTACTGGCAGCTTATATTAAAAATTAATAATAATTATTCATGAGTAGTGTGTCACAAGCAATGGAGATACATTTTAAGGGTTGTGAGTCATGACCTTGCGTATTTAAGTTTGGTAAGTGTGATTCGCGAACGTACTGGCAGCTTATATTAAAAATTAATAATAATTATTCATGACCCAAGGAAACAAATAATCACGAACCAGGGATTGAGAGTTAGAAAAATGAGTATGATATGAAGCTACTGAATCACTGGGGGGGCTCGTGTTAAAATTACACACAAGCAAGGGTTGCGAAAGTACAAAAAAAAAAAAGGGTCGGGACAGTTATCCGACGTAGTTGTGTGTTGGCTCCTCCGTATGTCCAAATGTCAGTACGTCCGTAGAATTGCTACCGGCGCTTTTCTAGAGGATCCGATATTCCGTATATTTCGTATTGGCTATTGGCCAATTCAGAACAAAAATTCGCGAGTCGCCAGTAGTTTTTAACACAAGTTTTTTCTTAGCAGCTTGGCTTCTTATTACCGTTTCCGGTTTGGATTCACATTTTTATACCATCTAGTATTGCGACAGAATAGTTAGGATTGGGATTCAAATACAAGGTAGCTGAGACTTTATCTTGAAAAATTAAACCACCTCATCCCGAAATGATCCCGAGCATTCAGGGGCATCATCCAACCAAGCTGTAGGCTCCTGGGCAACCATTTCGTATTCTTGTTTGGATCTCGATCGTCCCAATCGCAGTATTTCTGGAAGTTTGTATCGTCGTGGTCTCGATGATTTTGCTGCTATGTCCGGTGGCTTATACAGCCGCAAGGCTAAGCTACTGAAAACAACACTGACTGAACTGAGTGCCATCGCAATAGCTGCTATCGTAGGAGGCAGACGCATCTGAAAAAATGGGAACAATATACCTGCAGCCAATGGTATACAAATTACATTGTAACCCATAGAAAAAGCAAAATTCCACTGAATTCGGCGAAAGATAGCTCTGCTGAGATGTATCGCGGTGCATGTACCTGCAACATTCCCACCGACCAAAACCATGTCCGAAGCCTCTGCTGCAATATCAGATCCAGTCCCCATGCTAATTCCTACGTTAGCTTCTGCGAGCGCGGGGGCATCATTGACACCGTCTCCCACCATACAAACAAGTTTTCCTTCTCGTTGGAGCTTTCTTACTTGATCTATCTTGGAATTGGGCAGTGCCTCGGCAATGACACGATCTTCTGCAAGGTCCAGCTGACGAGCAATTGCACGGGCAGTTCGCTTGCTATCTCCCGTCACCATCCAAATGTCCATTCCCAATCCCCGTAAATATCGGATGGTGTCTGGTGATTCTTCCTTGATTTCATCTGCAATGCCAAGCACAGCACATAGAGTTCCATTTATTCCGGCAAGAATAGCTGTTTTTCCTTCTTGTTCTAATTTCTGCATGTATTCCTCAGCTTCCGCAGATATTGCCATGTTCTCTCGCTCCGCAAAGGCCCTGTTGCCAACAGCAACGGCAATGTTACCGCTGATGATTCCTGATGCCCCCCGACCAGTCAATGCTACGAAGTCAGAAGGTTGAGCAAATGGTTCAGATCTCAACAAAGATTCAACCTTTTGTTCCGCAAACTTGACAATCGCTGTAGCCAAAATATGTTCCGAATTTCGTTCCAGTGAGCCCAGCAACCAAACTAGGAAGTCGTTTAATGAAAAACGCGAATTACCCATTGGCGAAGCACTCACGAGGCGTCTCAAAAATTCATCCGATACTACGCGAGTAAAGTCAGTAACAGCCGGCTTTCCTTTGGTGAGAGTCCCGGTCTTGTCAAAGAGCACAACGTTCGCTTTCGAGGCTACTTCGAGAGTTTCGCCTCCCTTCATGAGAATTCCGTGACGGGCCCCGACGCCGGTCCCCACCATGACAGCAGTCGGCGTCGCCAAACCGAGGGCACACGGGCAACTAATGACGAGGGAGGCGATTCCAAACATGAGCGAAAAGGCAATCGGGTTCTCTTCTCCGTACCAATCTTGGGGCACAACCCCCGTTTTGCAGCATGCCCACCATGCCAAAAATGTCAGAAACGAGAAGACGACAACCACCGGGACGAAAACGGAAGCAATGCTATCGGCTAGTTTCTGAATGGGAACTTGTTTGGACTGAGCTTCCTGAACCATCTGAACAATCTGTGACAGCGCAGAATCCGCCCCCACCCCCGTCACTCGAACAAACGCAGCTGCTGTCAGTGCATTTTCCCTCCCACTGCTTTCGACCGTAGTGCCTGTCTCGGCACATATCGTTCCACCCAGGACATCGTCGCCGGGTGATTTCAATACCGGAATAGATTCGCCCGTAATCATGCTCTGGTCGACCGTTAATTCGCCGTGAAACACAATTCCGTCGGCGGGAACATTCGCCCCGCGCAAAATTTTTACAATGTCCCCCGGTTTGACGTGTTGGATCGGAACAATTTCTTCCGAATACGAATCTTTGAGTGGGTTCCAGGTGGATGGGTCGACCGAGGAAGGAAGGAAAATTTTGATGGCTGTCTTCACTTGTAGCTTCATCAACTGGGTCAACGCCTGGCTCGTTTTTCGGACCGCCATGGCATTCATCCATTTTCCGAGCAGAACAAACGAAATCAAAACGGCGGATGTTTCAAAAAAACGGTATCCCGGGTCGTCCTTCCACATGGCCAGGAATGCATACGTGTAGCTCGAGGTTGTGCCGATCGACACCAAGACATCCATCCCCAAGACACCTCGTCGAATCCCGTGGAAGGAAGTCTTGTAGAAGGAATAACCGCACACGAATTGAACAGGAGTCGTCAACAGCCACACGATGATCGCTTCTACCAGCAGAGAGCAGCCGAAAACTTCCACGTGCTGTTTCATGAATCGGCAGACGAAATTATCCTTGTGCAAAACATGTGGCATCACCATCGTTATGATAAGAATGGGAAGAGTTCCCGCAAAACTCCACAAGAAGGCGTTCCTACGGGCCTTCAGCTGGGAATCTTGCTGTCTCAAGATCCGTTCCAATCGATCTTCCGACTCACTCGGAGCCGACCCATCGATACCGTTTCTGCTGTAGTTGTCGCCATGAAATGATTCGTCACGAAAGTCTTCGACAACGCCGTTCACGTCGTATCCTATGTCTTCGATCATATCTCTCAAGTCATCTGGATAATTCAAGGGGTCGTTGGTATCGTTTTCTACTTGGTCGTCGTCGTAATAGTGTATGCGCGCAGTGTTGGTGGAAAGCGAGACGTCTACGGTCTCGACTCCCGGCATACCTGTCAGTGCTTTGGTTACGGCACTCGAACACATCGAGCACGTCATTCCACCCACGGCGTATTCCACTGTTTTGAGTATCCTTGTTCTGTCGGGAGGTTTCGGTTTCGGTTTCAGTTTCGGTTTTTGCTTCTGCTTCTCTTTTGGTTTCGCCATTTTGATTATGTCCGTCACGTCGTAGCCAATGTCTTCGATTTCTTCCGCAATGATCTCTGCGGTGAGAGAGCTACTCTCGATGTATTCCACGTGAGCAATGTTGGTGGCAAGCGAGACCGTGACACTCTGGATACCATCGATTCCCGTCAGAGCCTTGTGGATGGCACTCGAGCACATCGAGCACGTCATGCCGCCGACGCCGATATCCACCACACCGATGGAATTTGCATTTGCATTTACATTTACATTTGCATTTACATTTACATTTGCATCCACATCGGCAGCGCCCGTGTTCATCCCGGTCTCGATGTCATCGATCCCGAACGACTGCAGTTCGATAGTGGGAGAGTTCGTCATTGCTTATTCCGGATTCGGTTCTTCTTCACAACGTTGCAATGCGTACAGGTAGTGTCCTCTGAAAGCGAGTCGATGCTGTTGATTAAAGCTTGTAGTAATGAATTCTACTCGATGTGCTTTGCTTTGCTTTGCTGTGCTGTGCTGTGCTGTGCTGTGCTATGGACACGGAACACGGAAGATTCGGTATACTCCGTAGTAATTACTGTAATTCCAATTACCTTCGAAACCGAGTATTTTTTGGTTTTTTGTTTGATTGATAGTAAGCTTACTGAACATGTAGGCTATTTACTCGTAAGTTGATATTGTGTCCCTCTGCATCCGCAAAAACAAACTGGGGGAAAGTTTTTACCGGTAGGACCTAAGATTACCGTACGGTACGTAAAATCGAACGTCAAACAAGAATGAAATTTCTGCGTGCGCGGTGTCTAATCTTCGAAACCACGACATGGCATCGAATGAATAAACAAGAATAGCTTATGTAGTCAACTACCGTACGAGTAGCGTACTCGTACCGTATGTTAAGTATGGAAAAGATTCTTCTGGATAAGATTTCGTACCGGTACGTACTCGTAGGAGAGGTGACCGGGGATGACATACCGGTATGTAACGTGCATTTGCGGCCATAATTTTTGGTGATGAATCATCCAAATTGGAGCAAAAAAGGCAACTGACGGGCCAGAGAACATGGGAGAAGGCATAACAAATCCGACTTGATCATGACACTGACGGGCCAGAGAAAATGGGAAAAGGCATAACAAATCCGACTTGATCATGAAACTTACTTGGGAGCACTTCTTGCTCCATTTGGGTCAATATTTGACCTTTGGGGGCACGAGCACTTCTTGCCCGTTCTGGGGCATATGTCAATTAAATGATTAATCTAGAAGCTCCATACGGATAAGTACTGAAGAAAAAAGAATGAGACATTTTCCTCACTTGATATTAACGCACTTGCAAGTATCCTTGCAAGTATAGTACTCGTACTAGGTATGCCAAGTCCCGTCAGGGCACTATGTGATGATTGCGTCATTCGATCACTTTTCTTGACATACCGTAGAAACAAATTTTACTTAACGGTATGTCTAAATATGAGCAAGTGAAGTTTGGAGGAGAGAATGGGTGATTTGCATAAAAGGGAATTGGTGATTCCCGAAATACTTCTGGGAAATACCCAGACCGGAATTTTTTTCTTGACCAGCCTTTTCTTACCCAGATCCTTGTCGAGGTGAGCTCACCTCAACAAGAAATCTGGGTATACCCAGAATTTTTTTGGAATCCACATGTTTCGCGCCTCCTTGTTTATTTAAGTCTCCGTAAGAAGAATTCTTGTTTATTTATCCATACAAACAATTCCACATATATTCCAAAATGAGATTCCACATTCCAAAATGAGATTTCAGACACTGGCCCGCCAAAAATCTGGGTATGCTAATTTTCATTCCCGAAATACTCAAAACAGAAATCTGGATATTACCCAGAAAAGTATTATGGGAATCACCCTATGAGAATGAGAAATACGAATTTATCATTATTTCTTCTATTTCAGACTTTAGAGTTCTCTGGCATGTCAGGTGCCTATTTATTAAGAAGTTTTTCAAAAAATAATGAGAGATTATTATTAGTATGTCAGAGCAGTGTCGGACTCGTCTCTTAGCACATTGGGTATGATTGACCGTAATGGTCAAAATCACTGACATACTAAGATAATCACTTTACACTAAAACCAACCAATCAAATTCAACCATGTGCGAACCATGTGTGCGACCAAGTGACCAAGCCGGACCCTCCAATACCAAACACACTGACAATACCCATGAACAAAACCCATCTATTCTCAACAAAACACCCCCCTTGGTCTCCAGCAAGCAAAATGTCTTACACAAATGGCCTATTTGCCAGAGCAGCGCAACATGTCCAACAGGATGACCGCGATGGTGTTTCAGCGAAGACACAACTTGCCTATGGTCCGAAAGGGGCAGAGTTCATGGAGTATTGTAGTAGCCTATTCGGTTACCTGGATCATCCTCAAACAGTGACCAAAGAAAAGGTAGTTGGCTTCCTTTTCTATCAAGCCTATCGCTGTAGAAGGAGAAGAGGCTGGAAGCTGAAGAGGGAGCAGGGAAGAACTGTTGTAACTCTAAAAATTGACCGGATAGGTATAACGAATATTTTAAATTTAAAGAGAAGTGAGCTCAGAGAGACGCTCTTATTTTTACTAAGTATTTTGTACTGTATCGGGGCTCTCTGCTGTATTTTTATGTGGTAGAGATCTTCCCCGGTTATTTGATCTTCATCGTACCGATACTGGTGCTGTTGCTGTATTAGCGTCGTGTCCGTCTTACTGTATCGGTCATTTGATGGTATTGGTCTTTTATGAGGTTAAGTGTTCCTTATCCGATGGGGCGTATGCTGGTTCGTAGAGTAGGTAGATAAATGAGGCCCATTTGGAATCGGTATTGATTTTCTTGATTGCAATAAGTAATTTCCTCACGGGATATCAAGTATATTCTTTCAAATGTACTTAAGGATTCCAAGTCTTCACTTATTGGTCAGGTCTTTGGATATGTCTTGTTTCTAATTGATTATTCTCTTTTTGTTTGTAGCCTTAGGTGATATCGTTTTTACCACTTAGGGATTTTCAAGTAGTGGAGGTGCGTTTGATTCTAAGGCTCAATCAGCGAAATATTTGTATCTCATATTTTGCACCTCCGTCGTCGTTTTGTTTGTTATCGGCTTTTCCAATCGAATTTGATGCCGACAAAGTCCGTATTTTTTGCTGACAACACACCCCTTGATCCAACATGATAACATACCGGTTTGGATGATATGTTGGATTACTGTCAGAGTAGATCAAAGTCAGTTATCGAATCGGAGTTTTATCGATTGATCGATCGGGCGTTTGGATCAAATTGGTTCAAACAGATCTGGTCCAGGTAGCTCCTCCGCGTCTTAACGTGCATGATTTAACCTGCGTAATGTGCCATTATGTATCTTGCATGTCGGGTGTGCAAGATCCATCCCAATGGTTTGGTTAGATCATCAGCAGGGTTGATGACTCCGGGGATATGAATCATATTGATTTCACCATTTTCTTTCCAAGCTTGAATTGCGAAGAACCTGATTTCAATATGCCTCATTCTTTCAGTTGGCTTCTGGGCATTGATGATTTCAATTGCTGACGCGTTGTCTTCATAGATCGGAGTGGGCCCAACCTGAATGAAACCTAGTTCCTTGAGTATGGATCTGAGGTATCTCGCTGTTTTGGCCGCTGTGACTGCAGCAATGAACTCAGCCTCCGTAGAGCTCTGAGCAGTGAGTGATTGTGCTTTTGATTGATAAACAATGGCTCCACCAGCATAGGTAAATACATAGCCCGTGGTGGACCTGTGATGTTTTGGGTCATTTCCATACACTGCATCAACAAAGCACATCAGTTTGTCTTGCTTGATATCTTCAGGGCATTTGGGGAGTGATGCATCTTGGACTGCGTCGTCGTATGGTTCCCCTGGAGGCAGAGATGGCTCAGCATTTGGTCTGTAGAATCTGATACCCCAGGATCTGGTTGTTCTGAGGTAGCGAGCTATGTTCTTCAGGCTGGAATAGTGAAAAGCTGTGGGATTGGAGCTGTATTTTGACATCAGGGTCACTGCATACCCAATGTCTGGCCGGCAGCTGACATATGCAAACATCATTTCGCCCAAGAGTGTCCTGTAGGAGAAACCGGGCGTGGATTGTAAATCAGCATGTTCCTTGGTGCCTTCTAAAGGTCCATTTGTATGCGATTGCTGTTGGCTCAGCACTTCAGTTGATAATGGCGCTGATGGTTTTGAGTGTGGCTTCATTTTAGAATCAGTTTCCCAACCATGGGATGTCATGATTCTGTCAATATAATTGGCACAGGACAGTTCAATGTAATCAGCTGTCTGTTTGACATCAATGCCATTGAAGTCTTCTAGCAGTCCCAATTTGGTGAAGGGAACGACATCTTCTTTAGGTAGCTTCAATCTCTCTCCAATGATGTCATAGATCTTGTCAGATATGAATTCTGACGTGCAAGCTAGTGCAAAGTCATCAACTTGTCTCAGCATGTAGACTGTTTCACCCTCAAAGACTGTCGTGTAGATCGTTCTGTCATGTGTGGTGGTCTTGAAGTTGAGGTCAGAGCTTTTCAGGATCTTGTTGATGTGGGTTTCCCAAAGTCTTCCGGATTCTGGGTGGCCTTGGAGTGCTCGAAGAACTGGGAGCACCATCCTTCTGTCTGTTTCTTTGCCATGCTTGTGCTTGTACCAGTCTGCATACGCATCATCTATAGTAATGAAGGTTGGGATTTCAGGTCCAGGACTGTGGCCGAAGGCATCTTGGGCATCTGCCCCATACACTTTGAGGTTGAGGCTGACTGCAATGGCAAAGAACAACCTTTGGATGGGATGTTCAACACATGATGAATATGACATAGCAATTGCATGCAGGGTTGGTGCAGCATATTTGCTTCCATTGCAGCACTGTCTTGCTTGGCGGACACCATTTCTCTTGACACTGTATTGCCAATGGGGTCGGAGAATAATGGCATCTGGGTCCTTCGGATACGGGATTGGTGGTCCAAACATTTCTAAGTCTTCAAACTGATCAAGTTGTTTGCGCTCTCCAGCTTCCCATTCAGTCCATGTGGATAATGGCTCAAGGTTTCTGTAAGTGAAGTGTCCTAGCGCTTGTTCTTCGGGTGTAGTTGCTTTTGAATTGACGGCCTTGATTAAGAGTTCAATTTGTTCAGCTGGTAGTGAATTATTAAATTCCTTTCGTGTCTAGGTTGGTAGAGGTACGAGATCGAAAATAATGAGACCTCGAAAATTACCGGGCTCATTCTTACGGTCGAGTTCGATACTCCACAGGAAGAGAAGAATCGACGTCACCCCATTTTGATACTTAGTACTCAAAGAACGAACGCACACTAGAGGTTCGCACATGCAATCTCTTGTTAAGTGTGCTGTTTTCAAGAAAAGACAGCAGAGGTTCGAAGCGCTGCTCACGAACTTGTTTATCTGCCGTGTAAAATACGTGTTGTATTAGCGGCAACACGGTATTTCCCTGTAACGCGGTATTTTACCGTATATTCGTAACAAAGTGCTGTATTAGCGGCAGCACGAGCGCTATCTTGCTCTCCAGCAAGATACATGGCTCATACTTTTAGATTATTTGATTATTCAACCTTAAACCTTGCACCAGACGCCCCTTCTGCGTCCCATTGTAGTACTACAAGCATAAGATCTAACTGATTGCGTCGGTTACCGATAATCAGAATAGATCTGGTTGGATTAACATCCAATCGTAGTGGATATCAGAGAAATATTAGAACACAACAGACCGGCACCTCAACCGGCCTGCAGCTAAAGCTCCCGTTACTCTTCTTTGCCTTTGGATTGAATCAGCTCAACAGCCAGTTTCAAAAGGAAATTAACAGATTAACAGTCGCAAGCTTGTTGAAGCTTGCAAAAGAAGAAGCATAAGATCTAACTGATTGCGTCGGTTACCGATAATCAGAATAGATCTGGTTGGATTAACATCCAATCGTAGTGGATATCAGAGAAATATTAGAACACAACAGACCGGCACCTCAACCGGCCTGCAGCTAAAGCTCCCGTTACTCTTCTTTGCCTTTGGATTGAATCAGCTCAACAGCCAGTTTCAAAAGGAAATTAAAATGAATCTGCATCTAGGGGTAATGTATGATTGCCGGCTTTATGAAGCTTGGTGATGGCTCTGAGCAAAGCAATGTCGATAGTGGGGATGGCAACCTCCATGTCATCTTCAGTTGGTGCTAAGTGTTTCTGGATGGAGGCATGGAGTGCTTCAGTGCTATCAACCTGGTTGATTCTGGATTGGATGAGGTTCTTGTATTTGGTGCCAATTCGCTTGATGGTTTTGATGGATGAAATCCTGTCCAGAAATGGTGGGTCTTCTTCATCGGTAGGTTTCTTCCAGGAAGTGTTGGGAGCAAATAGTCCATATTCATTAGCATGTTTCCTGACGTCTTTCAGAGATAATTTCTCTTCAAGCGCAAAGGTGATAGGAGTATCTACGGAATCCCGCACCCCTTGAGCATGTGATTCATGCAGTGCGGTGGTAACATCAGCAGCAGTGAATACACGATTGTGATTGATAGATACAATATAAGTGCCTCTTAGCTTGGGGAGAGACTTCTTATGAGAGGAAAAAAGCTTGGAGGCAGGGCTTTTGGAAAGGATATCGGTGACATAGGCTCTGCCAAGTAATGAATCATTTTCATACCTGAGGCCAAAGGCTTGATCAGTACAGGAACTGAAACTGTGAGCCTGAGATTGGTGAGGTTGGCAAATGGGGAGATGGAGAATTGGAAATCACTGGATGACACCTCAGTGGGCTCCGGTGGGAGAGGAAGGTTGTCATCCGTTCTAAGCAGGTGCTTGACATTGGTGGGAAGGTCAGCAAGTGGCAAGCCATTCATGCCTTCATCAAACCTGACATGAGTTGCAATCTTGACTTGGTGTGTCTCAGTATCATACCAAAGAATGTTTCTGGTGGTATGTGGGAGAAAACCCAGGAATATGCCCTTGCGCGCATTAGATTTAAGCTTGATTGATCGCTTGCCTGGAGGCCGGACCCAAACTCTGCATCCAAAGGTGCGGAAGTCAGTGAGATTTTCCTTTTGACCAGTCGCCAATTCTAATGGGGAATGGGACTGGTTACCTTCAGGGAATGCATTTGACAACCGCAATACGTGGTAGAATGCAAAAGGCCAGAACTTGATGGGCAAGTTCGCACCACTGAGCATGGTCCTCATGGAGTTAGCTAGAGTTTGGTGCGCTCTTTCAACTGTACCATTTCGATGGGAAGCATCAGCACCAGTTGGAAAAATGGAGTATCCAAAAGCGAAGAAGGGGTTTCTGATGTCTGGATTGTGATACAGCTTGCCTCCTTGGTCTACTGAGACATACTTGTTAGCACAGCCTGGGTTGTGCTGGGAGAAGAAATGCTTGAGCCAATGGAGTGGCGCTGCCTTGGAGATTCTGGTATCACCATATTTCATACCGGTGTAGTGATCCATGATGAGGATTCAAGCTGTTTCACCGTGGATACCTTCATAATCTTGCTTTTGTTTACTGTTGGAAGATTTGACTCCTGAAAATGCAAAGTCAATAGACAAGCCCTGAAAAGGCTGTGTAGCCTTCCTTGTAGAATGGGACCCAGCTGGAGTCTTTGTTTGCTTACACTGGATACAAATTGGACATTGATCAAGAATGCTGGTTTGGCGCTTGAACTTTGGTACTCCAAGAATGTACTTATGTGCTTGGTATAGGAAGTCATCACATGGGTGTCCCAGTCTCTGATGCCAGAGAAGTTTTGATGTTTTGGCTTTGATGGCTTGAATAGGGATATGTTTGTCAGCAATCTTGGTGAAAAACAATTTTGCATTAAACTTTGGTATGCTGCTGGTATCAGGCTGAGCTCTGGCAGCTTCAGTGCATTTTTGTAGTGTCACAAGATTTGTGTAGATATCATACCTGAAGTTGCTAATGGCTTCTTTGGAGGCTAGTTCGCAAGCTTTCTTGAACTCCATGTCAGTGGCAAAAGCGTATGTTGAGGAAGTTGCACAATTGGCATATGGGGATGCAAAATCAACATCTGGTATCAATACTGGGTGTGTGAAACACTGGCCATCAATGATGCGTCCATGGAGGACAATGCTTTTAGCAGTACTATGTTTGCGATGACAAATAATCGTGAGGTTGCCATTCTGTTGAACAGACGGGTCATGGACGTCAGTGAAGGCTTTGTGTATGGACTGTCCACTGAATTGTTGTCTCATTTGCGATGTCATCCCACAGAGGTCATTCTCACTGAGCAATGTTGTTGACAGTGAGGGGGAATAATAGAAGAAGACTCTAAGATACCCTATTTGAGTGGGAGCTGGTATATGCACATAGCCTGATCTTTCAGGAATGCAGCTGGCTGCCTTGCCTCTAATTGCTGCTGTGAGCCTGACTGGACATTTTCTCAGCTTGGTGTAAGGTTTGTAGTCATGGAGGATATGCCGTAGGTTTGTGCAAGAAACTTTGGCACTGGTATCAATCTGTGCTCTGATACCCTGTTGGAAATATGCTGCAGCTGCAATTGGATCTGGGGGGACAAGATTTTCAACATTGTTGGTATCAACTGAGATAGGATTGTCGCAGTCAAAGTTGGGGTCTCCATTGGTTTGCGATTCTAATGCAGAGGCTGTAACCTCAAATGATTCCATATCACAGTAGACGTCAATTGGGATTGAAGGCTGGAGGTTATCCCTAGGGAGAAGGTTGACAGCACCGATGTGGAAGGATTCATAGGAACTGACACTGCTGGAGTCCAAGGAGGGGCATAAGAATTTCTCTTGAGGGGCTGTGGAATTGTCAAATCCTTGAGGTTCATCTTGAGGTTATGTCATATGGCTGCAAGAAAGACTGTCTATTCTTGGCCTTGGCAAAACTTTTGGTCTTCTGGTTCATCATTTGGGGAGGTCTCATCCTGCTCCTCATCTTCAATGAGGATTTGGGAGATGCGTTGAGTAGAGTCCAAAAGTTTTTGTGTTTACCTCTTGTTTTTACTGATATAAACTGCGGTTGCAATCCTATGTTTCCTGAGGGACTCAATGTCTTGCAGGGCAGGGCAATTGTCAAAGTTGTGTCCAGAGGTGTGACAAACAATACATTGCCTGGAGGTGTCAAAGAGACTGGGCTCTTTGTCGAATGCAGTGATGGCGTTGCAATATGCTTGATGGAGGAAGGGATTGTCAGAGGCTTCATCCATTTCAGGGTATCCAAGGGAGTCAATCAGACTGATTGAGTGAGAAGTTAGAGTGGAAGGTGTTCTAACAGTATTGTTGCCAGCGCGTTTTTGGAACCTATCACTTTGGCGAGGACCTGGTCTGGTTCCTATGGTTGGTAAGTGCTTGGGCAGACTTGGTTTGGAGTTTTGTCCTTGTACTTCTTTTCAGCCTTGATCTCTTGCTCATATGTTTGGAGAGTTTGCAGCAACCTGCCTGCTTTGTATTTGTCTCGTTTGAATTGGTCATCTGACTCGCGTTCATCTTCTGTTTTCTTGAAGAGTTCCTGTGAGAGAGTGGTTCCTTCAATAAGGTTGCTGACTTCTTCTGTGGAACTGATTGTGCTGGGTTGATTGTGGAGGTAGACTCTAAGTCTCAAATAATCCTTGTAACGGAAGTAGTATTCTTCAAGGGATTCATTTGCATCTTGATTTGGAGGGTTCCTGACCATTTGACCCGCATTGGATGGCCTTTTGGAGTTGGGCTGTGTCTGTGCAATGACTGTGTATAGAGCTTCGTATCCCTGTCCCCCTTCAAAGCTTTGAATGGTGGCCTTCATACTTGCACATGAATCAGGGATGATTTTATCAGTTCTGGGTGCAGTGTAAATGAGGTTTCCCCATTCATTGATGGCCAATTCATATCTTGTAGGTAGGTCATGTGGGAGGCTGTCTCCAATGGTGCATCCTCTGAGATGATCGGCTTTGCGCCTATAGAGGTAGTATGGATGGATGTAGATGTGATGTTGTTGTGCATGATCAGTGATTTCCCTGTACCATTTTCTAACTTGAGGATGGGTTGAATCCTTTAGTTGTGGGAAACCAGAGAGGAACAATTTGTCTCTAGCGGCTTCCTTAGATTTATCAGAGGCTCTGGTCAGATCAAAGCAGTCACTACTTCTAGTGATTAGGCGCTGGTCATTTCTACCACTGCCTAGGTTGTGAAGGTAGTAGTTTTGCTTGACAATTGTTTCATTTCCTGATGAGTCCGTGTAGTTGATTTCAAAGTCTTTTTCTCGTCATTGCTGGTGAGGAATTCGTCTCTACAATTGTATCTCTCCTTAATCAGTGGTGGTAAGGTTGCTGGATTCCATAGTAGGTCAAGTGTCGCTTGGTGGTTGGTGCCGGTGTTGTTGTTGTTGTTGTTGTTGTTGTTGCCATTGTTGACCAATTGCTGTAATAGATTGGTCAGTTGACTCATGTCGGTGCCTTCCGCGGGAGCAGTGGGTGTGTCATCAATGTCGTCATTTGTTTCAGGGAAACTGTAGATTTTTGTGTCATAGACCTCGTCAAAGTGTACTGCATTCCAATTTGGTTTGAAGCCCCAGTGTGCTGCTCTGATTTCTATGAGAAGGGTGTCTTGTCCTTGTTTGATGGCTAGTGCTCCTGCCTTGTCCATCGAGTGTTTGTTTCTGATTCTCTTTGTCAATTTGTTTGGGGCGACATACCAGAATCAAGCGTCCGCAAAAAGGGTTTATATGTGTCCTTTATTGATCTCAGTTTGTTCCTTGGGGGGAATGATATCCATGATTGCATTGACAATGATTTCCTTGAGCATGGTAACCAGATCTGGAGCCAGCGTCTTGGGTCCTTTGGTGTTAGCGTCATCGTTGTCTGTGAGGCACAGGCCGGCAGTGTCTTCTAGATTGTGGTGGAATGAGCCGTTGAGGGCCTCATGTTTGTGGGCATTGCCCTTGGTGTTGAATGTCCCAAACCGGATTGCGATCTCCAGGATTTGATTCCAGTCAAATGGAGATGCTGGCGGCATTGTTTAAGTTGTTCGGTCTTGTATCAAAGTTTTGATTGGTAGCGGTGTCGGGGGGGGGGGGGGGGGACGTTCGAATGTCCTTGGATGTGTATTACAGAAGAAGATTCTTGGTAGAAGGGTCTGTAGATACACCCCTTGATACGTATGCTTGGTCGTGTATTACAGAAGAAGATTCTTGGTAGAAGGATCTGTAGATACACCCCTTGATACGCGAGCAAGGACGAGAAAAAAGAAAGAGAGAGGCGGGGGGATGTCTATTGATACAGCCCGGCGATGCGAGTCCTGTACAAAGTATACTCTGGCTGTAACCGGCAGTGGAGGTGCTGTACGGGGCAGATATAGGTAGCTTAAGGTATACACTTGTTAATGTAAGGTATAAGGGCTCTATAACCTGTTGTAACTCTAAAAGTCGACCGGATAGGTATAACGAATATTTTAAATTTAAAGAGAAGTGAGCTCAGAGGGACGCTCTTATTTTTACTTAGTATTTTGTACTGTATTGGGGTTCTCTGCTGTATTTTTATGTGGTAGAGATCTTCCCGGGTTATTTGATCTTCATCGTACCGATACTGGTGCTGTTGCTGTATTAGCGTCGTGTCCGTCTTACTGTATCGGTCATTCAATGGTATTGGTCTTTTACGAGGTTAAGTGTTCCTTATCCGATGGGGCATATGCTGGTTTGTAGAGTAGGTAGATAAATGAGGCCCATTTGGAATTGGTATTGATTTTCTTGATTGCAATAAGTAATTTCCTCACGGGATATCAAGTATATTCTTTCAAATGTACTTAAGGATTCCAAGTGTTCACTTATTGGTCAGGTCTTTGGATATGTCTTGTTTCTAATTGATTATTCTCTTTTTGTTTGTAGTCTTAGGTAATATCGTTTTTACCACTTAGGGATTTTCAAGTAGTGGAGGTGCGTTTGATTCTAAGGCTCAATCAGCGAAATATTTGTATCTCATATTTTGCACCTCCGTCGTCGTTTTGTTTGTTATCGGCTTTTCCAATCGAATTTGATGCCGACAAAGTCCGTATTTTTCGCCGACAACAGGAACACCACAAATATTTGACGCCAACAACTATGGGATCGTGATGGCGAAAAACAATAGTAGTAGCAACATGGATCGCGAATCCCTGTTGGAGCTGGAGATGGACCATGACCCTGTAGGTTATGACACTGCGAATGAATACTTGTGTTCCATCCTCAAAATATTGAGGCATCAGAGGAGTCAAAACGTCAACAATCGTACTAAGGAGCACATCTGATCCAAAAGATTTTTCAAACTGCTTTGAGTGGTTCAAGTCCAACAGAAAAAGATCAAAAAGAGGAGATTCCACAAGAAGATAGATCATGCACTGTCACCATACATGAATGTGCAAAACATTGAGAGGATCAAGGATTTCTTGTTCTCTAAGAATTGGTACAAATCAAATTAGCATGCGGCAGCCTTGAGAGACAGATTCCGTTCCTTACGACACATGGGGGTGTTCTGTGCGGCAAGTCCTTATTCAAATGTTAGCTGTCCGACCTTTGTGACCTTATCAAACACAACAATGGCACACGTGCTGCCAGATCTTTCTTATGCAAATGATGACAGGCAAAACAAATGGTCAGAAAACTTTATATGGCCAAGTTACGGGACACAGAAACATTAACATGTGTCCAATTGGTGTGTTGGGGGTTCTATTTGATGGCACGATTCCATTCAACAGCCATGCTTGCTCAATATGACTTTGCAGATAATGCCTCTTGGTTCAATGTCAAATTACTCACTGATTGTAATAACTCGGGGAACTCCCAATGGTTGGTCACCGATCAAGCCTAAACAAGCATGCAAGGCCTTGGGGATCACTTCAAAGCATTTTGTTCACTTTGGCCAAGGAACCGGTGCAGTTGAATGTGAGATGCAAGATGTTGGTCCACAATACATCAAAATGATTGGAAATTGGAACCTCGATGTCAGAGAGGATCAATATTCTTTCAAACTTCCTTTGAAGGCTATGAGGGCGTTGGCTGGGCATTTGCAAGACAGAGGGGGGTTCTTTTTGCCAAGAAGTACTGCTGATCCACCTTCAGAGCTTTTTCATCAAGTGTTCCCCTTCCTTGACAAGGCAATGAACACCATCAATAGTGACCCAAAGCCCACTGCTCAAGCTTTCTTTGAGCTCCTCCTCAATTTACAATCTGTGGTACTGCAGGATGCTGCCATCTTGCTCCACCAAGGTAGGAAAAACTGGCTCTTCTCCTTGCCTGTCTTTGAAACCCAACTGTTCAAGACTTATCAAGCAACACTCATTGACAAGGTCATTGCCAAAGCAGGAATGGAAGCTGCTACTATCTCAATCAAAAGGAGTATCGACACTGCCCTTCCGGGGGTTCAGGACCGCCTTCACAACATTCATTTGGAAGTCCATAATGTTACCAGCTTCAGACAAGAACAAGGTGTTGTCAACACCCAACTCCACCACTTCCTGCAGCACATGCATTCATTTCAACTGCCAACGCCAACGCCAACGCCAACGCCAACGCCAATGCCAACGCCAACGCCAACGCCAACGCCAACGCCAACGCCAACGCCAACACCAACACCAACGCCAACGCCAACGCCAACAACACCATCAGAAGCAACAATGGACGCACTGGATACTCCAACAAGAAGGTTGTTGTTCCGTAACCACTTCAACGACATTGACTTCCCTGGGGGTATTGAAGACCTTGAAAAGAGTGGCAGCCGATGGAGAAAGCATTACAACACAGCTGACCAGAAGCATTTCGCCCGACTCAAGTGTATTGTTGATTACGTTAAGGGTACCGGTTTGGGTTTGGATTTGTCATCTGTTGGAAGAGTGTTAAACTTAGTACAGAACCTACGCTGACAGGATCATTAATAACTACTGAGGTTATTATTAAATTCTAGTGTAAAATAACTTGGTTATTTTATACTACTTTCTAAAACCGCATGCGCGCAGGTCTGTCAGACAGTCTGACAGCTGCTCAATTCTGATAAAAATAATGAATCAAGATATTGATATTATTTTTATGATTCGATGGGTCAGTCACGAGGATTATTGTTAGAGCTGCTGGACGTCATGCTTTGAATGAGGTGGAGTCAGAATCTGGCTCATTTGGGCCCACATGACGCGGCCCAGCCAAAAAAGAGTCTCATCAAGGATATTTGATTATACCCAGCTGATAATTTGCTTTGTGAGAATACTCAGATGTCAAAGCACCAATGCTCAAGAGCTGATAAGAGGTGGTGTTGCAGCTACACCACTGACCATGGTGGTTTAGTACTGAATTATCACTCACTTGGGACTGTATTTGAATTGAAAGGCGCAGGCAGGTTTTGTTTTAGTAGCATTGGGATGGGTAGGCACCATGCTTCTTTCAAAAGTACCAAGTGGCATGGCATTAGACTTTGCTATCATGTCTGTGGAAAACCCTGTTATTACATGTGCTCTAAGTGTAAGGACAGGAAGTTCGACGTCGCTTTGTGTCCTGTTAAGGATGGTAACAGATGTTTCCAGTGGTACCACTATCACATGTTCTTTGGTTTGTTGAAAGGTGATGTGAAACACAGAACTGATAGTAAGATAAGGCCTAAGGGGAACTGGAATCCATGGAATGTAAGAGAGTTTCTTTCGAATGAGAAGTACATGGAGTATTTGGTGTTTGGTGGGAAAAAAAAAGAAAGAAGGGGAAGGCACCGAAGAACAAAGTTCTATCAGTATCACTGAGTTGACAGCTGATTTGATTAGTGCAGTTGCCACAATGTACTAAAGTACTAGTATCTGTTAGTTGTATTGCACTATATTAGACTTGTATTGCACTACATTGCACTTGTTAAAATCATTTAAATAGGTTGATTTGGGTTAAATCAATTAGATGGGTACCAATTAAACCTGGATCCGGATCAATTGATTGATTGAAACGCAAAACAAATCCAAATCAATTCAACTGATTGAGTTTTTCGATTACCAGCGCACCTTGGTGGGCCAGTTAGTGGGGTTTAGTTGTGTTCCTTTTTTTTCTCTGCTGTAACTACTACAGCTCCTTCCACAGACCAAAGCTGGTCTGTTGTTGCAGTTGCAGGGCTACCAGAGGGACTACCATTGGTGTCAAACGGGGGACTATTCCAAAATGTATCAGCATCTGATGATTCTTGGATCTTTGCATCTGATTGTTGGAATAAGGGGGAGGGAGGATTTTTTCTTGGCTTTTTGCAAAGTGGGGATGTTCATGGCTTTGGCTATCCCAAGTGGCTTTGCTGTTGATGGTACTTGGGTTTTCCCATGTTTGAGCAAGTTCGATATCAGGGCCTGCAGCAGATGCTTCCATGTCTTCAGTGTCCCTAGCAAAAATGGGGAACTCCATGGAAGCAAAGTTTGTGGCACAAGTAGGTTCGTCGCCAACCCATTCAGGGCAGTGATTAGTCATCGGCAGCTGGTACATGTAGATCCCCATAAACCAATCCTGTTTGAAGTGGTTGTCGTCCTTGTACTTGGGAGGAAGCTTGTGTTGTGCTGTTAGTTCCCCCTCTTTAGAAATGTTGTAAGCACTGTGAATCCACAGTCAAAATTTGCACTTGGTGTTGTAGCATCCTAGGCAATGATGGACTGGGGCGGCCAGCCAATCAAATGTGTTGAGGAGATCTGCTTTCTCTATCTTCTCTGGGGTGGGGGGTAATGCCGGTGGTTTTGCTGTTGAATCCCTCCCAACTTCAATCTTCCATCCGTATCCAGGATCAATTATCTTGACTAGATGCTAGCCCTTTGCGCCTTGGTGGCTGAGTGCCACTTCAAACAGAGGTGTCCCTTGTTAAGTTTGTTGCTTTTTGGCACCATGCCTTTGGATAGGGAGGGGAAGAGTTTTTTGGTGGCTTTTGTTGGAAGTTTCTTTCTTCTTTCTCTCTTTCTTTGAATCGCAAATGCTAAGGGATCTTGTCCGCCCCTTGCGTCGTTTCCATTGTTGTCATTGGTTCCAAAAGAAGGATCTGAATGTTGGAATACATCCAATTGGCTAACCCTACTAGTATCTCTTTCATCCTCATCCTCACACTTGAAGTATGTCCCATGGAGCTGGGCTGCTCAGAAGACTGGGGTTTTGATCGGTTCTGGCAACAACATTGATTGTTCCAATACCGGTTCCAGTTTGTAGAAGTGTCCCGGGTTGCTGTGTTCGAAGCAGTGTCCATTGTTATGGTGCTCTTGGTCCAGCAAAAACAATGTCAACAGCAACACCAGCAGACTCAACAAAAGCCCTTCCTTCCTCTTGGGCCGACAGGCTTGTCATTGATATAGTTAATGGACTAACAAATGAACAACTACTGGACAATATTGTTGATGACAAGTTGTTCGGAAGAAAAGTAAGTATTTCGTCACATAAACGATGCTCATGCTTTCGTCAAATTCGTGCAATGTTTTTAAAAAATCCGGAACATTTTGTTGCGCGCACAGTAAATAATTCTCTACCTATTTTTGCACACAACAATTTCAAGTAGGTCTATTTTTGCCACCGTTTTTTCAGCCCTCGTACCATGCTTGCTTCAGAATCTTTCTATTCTACAATTTTGTTTCATGCTTACCCCAATAATATTTATTCTCCATTCAATTTTTGTTTTTTCCACACAAAACTCATGTTTTGTAATAATATCCTCCATGTACACTGATATTGTTGTAGCGTTGATACGAATTTCTTAACAAATATACAAGCTTCTTGATAACCAGCAATGTATTCTGTTACGTCGCTTTCACAATACTCACCCTACATTTATCAAATATCAAAAGCCAACAACCATATTTTTGTAATAATAAGAAAGTATTTTATCCGTATTTGTAATAATCTCCGACATTTCACAATATTCACGCTACGCATATCAAATACCAAAATACAACAAACATACTTTGTAACAAATATGATAGCATTTTATCAACTTTTGCAATTACCTTGTTTATTGTATTCTATTCAAACAGAAGACCCAGAACAATACTGTGCAAACCGTAATAATAATGAGCTAGCCGTGCTACTTTAATGATGTTGTTATTACCAATTACTCTTGTTCATTTTTCATGTATTCAAGGTATAATTTGTATTCCTCGGTATCCTCGCCAAGAATCTGAAGCAAGCTATGTTTTCTCTTCCATCTTTTTCCCTTTTTACTTTCTTCATCCTCCTCCTTATCTTGTTGTTTATGATTGCCATTTTGCTTTTGGTACATTTCAAGTAGTTCCGTCTCTAATTCTTTCGACTGTTGTTCCTCCCTTTGTTCTTCTAATTCACTTACTAGGTATTTGTAAAGTTCTTGTCCCTCGTTACTCCATCCCTCCTTATTTCCTGACTTACCGTCAGTGAATTTTTTTCTCAACCTTGTGCCCTTTGTTGTGTTTAGCCACGAGTCGTAGTGGTTGTAAAGGAAAAGCAATGCAAAAGCTTCATTGCTTGGGGTGAAAATGTTACTGACTGTCATTCTGACTGATTTTCTTTTGAAGTCTGTCTGTTTTGGTGACACCGCTCCAAGAATTCTTTTCATGAAGTATTTGAATTCTGGTGAACTTTTCTGTCGATAGTCTTTGTGCAATTCTTGGTACCTATTTTCTGAGTTCAGGTCTTGTGTGTCCGTGATTAGAACCGTTCCTGGGAAACTATCTGGTATCTGGTTGTTCCTTTTATCGTCTACATGTCAGTGTTAATACAACCAAAATGTTAGAAAGGATTATGAAAGAGTGCATGCCGGCAATCATTTTATTGTTGGTTGCTTACCTTTGTAGTTTTTCTGGCAAGAGTTTGAGCATTGTGCCTACACGTAGTGACTGCTCGGCAATAAATTCCACTCCACTTTTGGTCTTTTATATCGATCGTATTTGGTATTTCATTGTTATTCGCTTGTTTTACAATTTTGAATATTGTTGCCTTCACGAATCTAATCTCTGGCGGGAATTTAAATTTCCTGAACGCTGTTTCTTTGACATGTTTGACAATGCTGTTTTCCAAGTTATTGTTATCGGATTCTTTTGTTGTCTGTAGAATATTTCTGTTGCTACTGTCGGTGGTTCTATATGTTTGGCTATCATTGTTTGTGTTTGTTTGGTCACTTCCCAATACACTGCTGTTTGGGCTGTTTGTGTTATTGGTAACAATGGTTTTACCTGTCACTGGACTGCAACTACTAAGTTCTACCATTATTTCTTTGTTAAATCGTGCACCTCAACTTACCATTTTTTCCTTTGATTGATTTGACGCGCTAGTTTTATAATAATAATATTGATTGTAGGAAGCGTTTGGCATGTTTTTTTCATTCATACTGTACGCGCTGTAAGTGCTTGATTTACTGCCTCCTGGGAAGTGCTGTATTACTATTAATTGTACTACCTGTGAGTGTTATTTTACTGGTGCCTGCCTATCTTTTTTTTGCGCATGCCATGATATTCTGGAATGTGGTGTCCTGAAAATTTTGACGCGGACCCGAACATTTTGATGTTCCCTACCCTACCGTACCGTACGGTACCGTATCATTCTGTATATTCTTGTATTTATTGGTTAGTCATTTTCTGCAACGGCCTTGCAGGATATGCCTTTTTTTGGGGGGGAACTTGTGCAATGTGGTTGAAACTACCCCCTTAATTAATTTTGGCGCGGATCATAATCCGTAGTTTCCACCGAGGATAATTGTACGTAGCCCAAGCATTGATTCTCGTACCTATTGTTTTTTCATTTTCTGCAACGCCGTTGCCGGAAAAGCCCTTTTTGTTGTTTTTTTATTTTCTACGGAGTACATTTTCTATGTACCGGCGTGGTGGTTCGACTCCTCCATAGAACCGTGTAGACGTAGTAGTCTCCGCATTCTTTTTTGTTCCTACTAGTATTTCTTGATTTTTGTATGAAATAACCAAAATAGTGTTTCCTAGTTACTTTTTGAGTGCAAAAGTGTGTTATTGGCTGCAATTTCAGGATGAATGTTGCTCATACTATGGATGGGGTAGACTATGAAACAATATTGACAAGTCTCAGGCTGATACTTTAGTCAGTATGAGTTTTAGAATAATTTTTGTCCCTTGACATGCATGTACCAAAATAGTGAGTCCTAGTCAGTTTTTCAGGGCAAAAGTGTGTCATTGGCTGCAATTTCAGGATGAATGTTGCTCATACTATGGATGAGGTAGACTATGAAACAATATTGACAAGTCTCAGGCTGATAGTACTTTAGTCAGTATGAACTTTAGAATAATGTTTGTCCCTGGACATGCATGTACCAAAATAGTGAGTGCTAGTCAGTTCTTTAGTGCAAATGTGTGTCATTGGCTGCAATTTCAGGATGAATGTTGCTCATACTATGGATGGGGTAGACTATGAAACAATATTGACAAGTCTCAGGCTGATACTTTAGTCAGTATGAGTTTTAGAATAATTTTTGTCCCTTGCCATGCATGTACCAAAATAGTGAGTCCTAGTCAGTTTTTGAGTGCAAATGTGTGTCATTGGCTGCAATTTCAGGATGAATGTTGCTCATACTATGGATGGGGTAGACTATGAAACAATATTGACAAGTCTCAGGCTGATACTTTAGTCAGTATGAGTTTTAGAATAATTTTTGTCCCTTGACATGCATGTACCAAAATAGTGAGTCCTAGTCAGTTTTTCAGGGCAAAAGTGTGTCATTGGCTGCAATTTCAGGATGGATATTGCTCATACTATGGATGGGGTAGACTATGAAACAAGATTGACAAATCTCAGGCTGATACTTTAGTCAGTATGAGTTTTAGAATAATTTTTGTCCCTTGACATGCATGTACCAAAATAGTGATTGCTAGTCAGTTTTTGAGTGCAAATGTGTGTCATTGACTGCAATTTCAGGATGAATGTTGCTCATACTAGTATGGATGGGGTAGACTATGAAACAATATTGACAAGAAACACCAGGCTGGTACTACACATTTTGGGCATTCCGTGGGGCAAAGTTGTTCCCAATATGCATTTGATGAGTTGTGAGAAATGTATTCATGGCCCGGACCGGATACTTTGTGAGTCATTGCCCAATAAGTTAGTTTGTGCCCTGGAATTGCACCAATAATACCCTCATGTTTGAGTTTGTATCTGCTAGAACCTGCATTGAGCAAATTGTTGACATTCGACAGTCATTCAGGTATCTTGGTACTAGAGTACACGACACATCCTACACGTGGGGAGACAATGAAAAGATGATCCAAACCTCTACATTCCCATATGCAAGGCTCCACAAGAGGCACCACATTCTCTCATATCACTATATCAGAAGCATGATCGCTAGAGGTTTCATCCTCATGCAACATCTTGGAGGCAAAGATAATTGTGCGGATATCCTCACCAAGCATTGGGGACACTCAGTAGTGTATCCTTTACTCAAGCCCATCTTTCACTACTGTGGAAACACCGGTGATTTGTTGCAGGATGACTGCACCAGATACTAGAGGATGCTTTCATGTGGACACATGGGGAGTATTAAATTCCTTTCGTGTCTAGGTTGGTAGAGGTACGAGATCGAAAATAATGAGACCTCGAAAATTACCAGGCTCATTCTTACGATTGAGTTCGATACTTAAAACCGGAAGAGAAGAATCGATCGTCACTCCACCGAATCGATTGTCACTCCAATTTGATACTTAGTACTCAGAGAAAGTACGCACACTAGAGGTTCGCACATACAATCTCTTGTTAAGTGTGCTGTTTTCAAGAAAAGACAGCAGAGGTTCGAAGCGCTGCTCACGAACTTGTTTATCTGCTGTGCAAAAATACGTGTTGTATTAGCGGCAACACGAATTTTCTCGTAACACGGTATTTTACCGTATATCTGTAACCAAGTGCTGTATTAGCGGCAGCACGCTTTAAAGCGCTATCTTGCCCTCCAGCAAGCTGAAGCGCATACTTTTAGACTATTTGATTATTCAACCTTAAACCTTGCACCGGACGTTCTTGCGTCCTACTGTAGAACTACAAGCCTAAGATCTAACTGATTGCGTCGTTGTCGATAGTCAGATTAGATCTGGTCGGATTAGCATCCAGCATCCAACCGTAGTGGATATCAGAGAAATATTAGACCACAACAGACCGGCACCTCAACCGGCCTGCAGCTAAAGCTCCTGTTGCTCTTCTTTGCCTTTGGATTGAATCAGCTCAACAGCCAGTTTCAGAAGGAAATTAACAGATTAACAGTCGCAAGCTTGTTGAAGCTTGCAAAAGAAGAAGACAACAATCCGACACAGATCATCGATCGACTCGACTACGGACGACGATCAATAGTTCTCTGATCCGATTACATGATAAAGACAGTAAATCGAACAAGTCAAGATCTCCAATAGAAGCCATTGCATTGGACGCGTCAATAGCAATCTATACATCCAAGGACCGCATCACAAGTTCTCCGGATCTCATTTTTTTTTAATGTCTTACACCTTACGCCGACACAACAACGAACGACGATCGATAGTTCTCTGATTCGATCACACGACAAAGACGATACATTGGACACGCTAGTAGCAATCCAGTCAATCAAGACCCAACATCTTACTGGGTCCATTCTCTTATGCCCAACATCCCTGTCGCCGGCAGAACGCGAAGCAGGTCGACAGGCCGAAACAGGTCGACAGGCCGATTCCAAATGCTCCAACCTGGAAGCGCCGCAACCACATCTCGCCTGCCCACAACTGACATGGCAACCAATCAAAACAACCCAAACCAAGATGAAGAGGACACGCCTATTACGGACCTCTTCCCGTCGTTTGATCAAGCACTAGCCACTTTCTTGCACGACTCCTTCGATGTCCCAAGGGAGTCCCACAGCACCTTGTGTGAGGCGCTCATTGCTGGCCAGTACAAGACATGGTTGGACTTTCTGTACATCGAGAATATTGGTGATCTCGCCTACCTTGAAAGAGGAACAAGAACACCACTTTATCGACACGTACAGATGACCCTACAGCGAGTCATCGGCTTTGGGCAACATCTCACAGCACAAGGACTAGACTGGGAAGATAGAACCCATTATACCAAGGATGCCTTTAAGAATTACTGTCGCGGGATTGTCAGAGCCAGAAGAGAATCTGGAACTGACGTTGAAACATCAGCGCGCACCGGCACCGGCACATCCCAACGACAACAAGAAAGATCTTCCAAACCCATCGAACAGCTTAGGTATGAATCATGGACCAAGAAATCAAGGGATGAAACCACATTTCCAACCCTGCAAAATGATGCGCGTTTTGAGCACTGGCTTGTCAAATTCAAAGCAAAATTGGAAACATCTGACATAGATACCCATACATTCCTTGATCCAAGCTGGCCTGATGTACCACTCATCGGGTACGAGAAGGCCCTTCATGACAAGCAGTGTGCGTTCTACTGGACTCTTGTCCTACATGCCCTCCAGAGTGACCTCTCCTACTCCTGCGTGCTCAGCCACACCACCTCAAGAGACGGCAGACAGGCATTCTTTGACTATGATGTTTCATTGCATGACCGGTCCAAATCCAAGGTATATGACACCTCCATTGTGATGCAGCACCTATTGGACATTGACTTGAGGACATGGAAGGACACCAAAGTCAAGTTCATCACCCAGTGGTTTGCTCAGCTAGAACATCTCAACACATTACGCGATCCACAGAGGCCACTTGATTTTGATACCATCAAAACACACCTTTGCAAGGCCTGTAGTAGCAGCTTCCAACTCAGTGAACAGTTCTGCAAAGTTGATGATCCCCCTGCAGCACAGGATTTGATCCAGTTCCGGCAGAATGAAGCCGTTGCTATCAGTGAATTGAAAAATATCCTCCTCCTTGAAGCAACCAGACTGGATTCCCAAGCATCGTTGTCCCAACCTCGGAGTCAGACGTCTGTCAAGGCCAATACTCATGATTTATCTTCTATGACACAGTCCACATATTCTGCTATCACTGACGACTCGGCCTCATATTTACCTCCTATTGATTTTGATGGTGACTACCAGGACTACGCTGTTTACAAGGCTGGAAGAACACCAGACCCAACCACAAGACTACCGTCTGCAGTTTGGAAAACTCTCTCCAAGCATAGTATGAAGCATTGGCTTGGCTCAGCTGATGACAAGAAGCGACTAGTTGCCTGCCTCAGGTCTGAGCTCCTTGATGCTGCATTACCACCGGACCCCAATTCTAGCAAACCAATCACACGTTGGGCTTATGAACACCATACTGACGAGCAAGTCCCCTCACCTGCTGATGAACAGATCCTCTCACCTGCTGAGGAAAGCTCCGCCAGATCCGCGTTCCATGCATCCCTTGGTGTCTACAAGGCATCTTCTCAACCCGATAACAGGCCTCTCAAATCTTCTGTTTCTCCCGCACATCCAGCTCGATTCCTTGCAGATAACCCTGATATCCTTTACAAGAAAGAAGGCAATGTCTATGTTCCTGTTGGACAGACTTCAATGTCTGTGAACTTCCACTATTGGGCATCACCGGACTGTGACTCTCATGTTTCACCGGCAAACCCCATGGCCACGTACCACTCTAGCAAGACTACTGTCTCCACACCCGGTTATGCTATGGTTGACAGAGGTGCAAATGGATGTATCATAGGAAATGATGCATGTCTCATCTCTAAGGATATTCCCCCAAGGTATGTTAATGTCACTGGTATCAACAATCATCAAATCCAGAACATCCCTATTGCAACATGCGGCGCCTACTCTGTTTCCAACAGGGGACCAGTCATTATCATCTTTCATGAGTGTGCCTACACCGGACAACACCCATCTATCTTGTCTTCTCCTCAGATGGAAGCATACTACTCGATCGTCGATGATACCTCTATCAAGACAGGTGGAACCCAAGTCATCACCACTACTGATGGTCATGTCTTTCCACTCAGTATATGCCATGGATTACCATATCTTGCCATGCGCAAGTATACCAGTGAGGAATTTTCTCATCTTCCTCATGTTGTCATGACAAGTGATCAGCATTGGGACCCATCTATACTGGATAGCGCATATACCCCCCAGGATGATACCTTCATTCAGAAATACCCGCCTCTTGCCGCATCGCTTCCATATCAAGATTATGATGAATTTGGAACACTCAGGGATATCAACATTGGCACATCTTCTACGATCACCTCATTCCTGTCCAACCGTTCCACTCCAGCCCTCCAGGCATTGGATGCTTCTGATACCTCCTTTTGGCTCAGCCCCACTGATTATATCCACCAAGAAATCCTCAGTAGGTGCTCTAATCAGTCTCCTTCCATCTCCATCACTGCTGCAGCCCATGTTCAATCACCCACTGATACAGACTACCTGTCGCTGAAGCCCTTCCTTGGATGGATCTCCCTTGATCGTATCAAGGCTACCTTCCGCAATTCCACACAGTATGGCTCACTCTCCATCAGTCCAGATGGCAACATATTCAAAAGGTTCCAATCACCGCAGCCTGCCATGAATGTCCGCCCTTTCAATGATGATGTCCTCTCTGATGTCGTATATTCAGATACCCCTGCCATCAATGGTGGCTCCAAAATTGCTCAAGTTTTCTTTGGCCGGAAATCTCATATCATTCATGTCAAAGAAATGAGAACTACTGCTGATTTTCTCCCTTGCCTACAAAATTTTGTTCGACAATGGGGTAGACCACTCAGATTGCTCTGCGATCATGGGTCCTACCAGTCCAGCAAGTCTGTTCTCGATTATCTCAAGATGATGTGGATTGGTTTATGGCAAAGTGAACCATATCACCAGCATCAAAACCTATTCGAACGTCGCTACCAGACTTTTAAACGCATTGTCAACCGGACAATGGATCGCACAGGCACCCCTCCTCATCTCTGGCTCTTGTGTATGACTTACATTGGTCGTCTCATGAACCATTTGTCTGATCCCACTCTCTCAGACAAACAGCCCTTCTACATTGCCACTGGTATCATTGGTGACATCAGCCCCTACCTCAGTTTCTTTTGGTTTGAGCCTGTCTACTACAAAACTCCTGACACACAGTTTGGCTCTCAGACCACTGAATGCCTTGGCCATTTTGTTGGCATTGTCGAGCATGTTGGCAATATTTTATGTTTTATCATCTGGGATCCCATCACCAATAAACTCCTTGATCGCTCTGGTGTCCGCACTGCCTTAACCCCTGAGCATCGCAACAAGCGCGCTGGCTTGTTCACTGATGATGGCTTTCTTGCATGGCGCAGGGCCAAAGATGCTTCTCGCACTCCTAAATCTTCTGGTGACAGTCCCTCCTTTTGCCATCCTACACCACCCAGTTTGGTCCCAGAATCACCTTCTCTGCGCATCACACAGCCATCCTTGCCTACCTTTCTTTATTCCAAGGTTCCTAATACCCGAAGCTATGTACCTTCTCCACTCCCTAACAACTATGGGGAGATTCTTAATGGCCCTCCAACCCCTCACATCTTCAGCAAAACCCCTGACGGCGTCCCTGCTACTGAAGTTGATTTTGGTCCCCTGAGTTAGCATATTTTGATGTTAGTGAAGCAGCACCTCCATCCACCAATCCTGCTACCCCTTCTGTAGGCCCATCTGAGGTAGTTGTTACTGATGAAGAAGGCAATGCCCAATTTGACGCTGATGGCAAACCCATCACCATCCCTGCTATCCCTGTTGATGACTTGCAAGGTCGATCCTTTCTAATGGCCCTCCCTGATGGCACACAGAAAAGAATGACAGTTGTTGACGTTGAAAACAGCCTTGAGCAAAACAAGGACTTCATCAAGTTCAAGTGCAAGCATACAGATGATGAACTCGAAGACATCATTGCCTACAATGATGTCATGAATTATATCCACAGGGATGTCACTCAAGAAGACGGCAAACTTTGGTCTTTTCGACGCATACTTGGTCATCAAGGTCCCCTTGACAACAAGCATCCCCAGTACAAAGGTTCCAAATACAACCTATGGATTGAATGGGAAAATATGGAACGGACCTACAAACCCCTATCCAATGTAGCTACAGATGACCCGGTCACTGTAGCCAAATATGCCAAAGACAACAACATGCTTGATAAACCTGGTTGGAAACATCTCAAACGCATTGTTTCCATTGCTCAAAGAACCAAGAAGCTAGACAGGCTAATCCACCAAGCCAAGCTTCAATCCTTTCACACTGCTCCTCAGTAACAGTATGGATTCAAGGTACCTCGCAACCATGAAGAAGCCATCCAGTTTGATACAGCTAATGGCAACACCAAGTGGCAAGATGCCATAGCCCTCGAAATGTCACAGCTTCAAGAATATGACACCTTTATTGACAAAGGTATCTACAAGGCTAGCAATATACCAACTGGTTTCCAACAGATCAAGGTCCACATGATTTATGCAGTCAAGCATGATGGCCGACACAAAGCCTGGCTAGTTGCAAATGGCAATCTCACTGCAGCTCCTATTCACAGTGTATATGCAGGCGTTGTTTCTCTTCGCGGTCTGCGCATGTGCCTATTCCTTGCTGAACTGAATAGCTTAGAAGCATGGGGAACCGACATTGGTAATGCATACCTCGAAGCTGTTACCTGCAAGAAAGTATGCATCAAGGCTGGCGCTGAATTTGGATCATTAGAAGGACACCTCCTATTGATTTACAAGGCCCTATATGGACTTCGATCATCTGGCAAGTGTTTTGGTGATCTACTTGCTGCCTGCCTCGTTGAACTAGGTTTTGAAAGATCCAGGGCAGAGCCTGAAATCTTTATCAAGCCTGGCAACAACAAACATGGGGAGCCAGTATATGAGATCATATGCACATATGTTGACGACCTTTGCTTATGTATGGCCAATCCTGAACCTTTCCTGTTCATCCTCCAGTCTGAACCTTATAATTTCAAATTAAAGGGTTCTGGCCCAATGAACTTTCATTTGGGATGTGGTTTTGAAAGAGATGAACATGGTGTGCTCTGCATGAACCCCATCAAGTTCATCGAGAAAATGGAGGCCTCATATGAACAAATGTTTGGCTGCAAACCTACCACAAGGTTCCATTCACCCCTTGCTGAGAATGATCACCCAGAGCTAGACTCATCATCATTCCTAAGTGATACTGATATCCAAAAGTATCAAAGCATGATTGGCTCACTTCAGTGGGTCATTGCCATTGGACGTTTTGACATGCAAACTGCTGTTATGACTTTATCAAGCTTTCGAGTGCAACCTAGGGAAGGCCATCTCAACAGAGCCAAACGAATCTATGGATACATTTCCAAGTTTCGTCATTTCAAAATCAGATTCAGAGTGGGCATACCAGATTTTGTACTCACTGAAGGTACCAGTACAGACTGGTCCAATACCGTATATGGGGAGCACTCTGAAGACCTACCAAGCGATGCTCCTAAACCCCTAGGAAAGGTAGTTGTATTATCTCATTTCTATGATGCAAACTTAATGCATGACATCCTAAGTGGTAAAGCTGTCACTGGTATTCTGCACTTTGCAAACAAGACCCCCATCATGTGGTTCTCCAAGAAACAAGCAACATCTGAAACAGCCACATTTGGCGCTGAGTTTGTATCTGCTAGAACCTGCATTGAGCAAATTGTTGACATTCGACAGTCATTCAGGTATCTTGGTACTAGAGTACACGACACATCCTACACGTGGGGAGACAATGAAAAGATGATCCAAACCTCTACATTCCCATATGCAAGGCTCCACAAGAGGCACCACATTCTCTCATATCACTATATCAGAAGCATGATCGCTAGAGGTTTCATCCTCATGCAACATCTTGGAGGCAAAGATAATTGTGCGGATATCCTCACCAAGCATTGGGGACACTCAGTAGTGTATCCTTTACTCAAGCCCATCTTTCACTACTGTGGAAACACCGGTGATTTGTTGCAGGATGACTGCACCAGATACTAGAGGATGCTTTCATGTGGACACATGGGGAGTATTAAATTCCTTTCGTGTCTAGGTTGGTAGAGGTACGAGATCGAAAATAATGAGACCTCGAAAATTACCAGGCTCATTCTTACGATTGAGTTCGATACTTAAAACCGGAAGAGAAGAATCGATCGTCACTCCACCGAATCGATCGTCACTCCAATTTGATACTTAGTACTCAGAGAAAGTACGCACACTAGAGGTTCGCACATACAATCTCTTGTTAAGTGTGCTGTTTTCAAGAAAAGACAGCAGAGGTTCGAAGCGCTGCTCACGAACTTGTTTATCTGCTGTGCAAAAATACGTGTTGTATTAGCGGCAACACAAATTTTCTCGTAACACGGTATTTTACCGTATATCTGTAACCAAGTGCTGTATTAGCGGCAGCACGACTATTTGATTATTCAACCTTAAACCTTGCACCGGACGTTCTTGCGTCCTACTGTAGAACTACAAGCCTAAGATCTAACTGATTGCGTCGTTGTCGATAGTCAGATTAGATCTGGTTGGATTAGCATCCAGCGTCCAACCGTAGTGGATATCAGAGAAATATTAGACCACAACAGACCGGCACCTCAACCGGCCTGCAGCTAAAGCTCCTGTTGCTCTTCTTTGCCTTTGGATTGAATCAGCTCAACAGCCAGTTTCAGAAGGAAATTAACACAAATTCATTACCAGTATAAACACCGTCACACATGCTGTGGTACGTACCACTGGTACATGAAAGATGTCACTGTATCACAACAAGTTGAGAACGTTAAGTAAAAAATAAGGGCACGATTCTTTATTATTCTATATTTGAAACGTGCGCGCCACGCGATTTATTTACTTAACCTTCTTAACTTAATTAAGAAAATCCAATTATTCTTTATTATTCTATATTCAGTGAATTTGATCTCATAGGTTACTAAGTATCAATTTTTTTTCTTTCGAACACACACACACACACACGCACACAGCAAAAAGTATTTTTTTTTCTACCTTGGGACAAAAAAAATCTCTCACACACAAACACACAGCAAAAAGTAAAAATCACACTGTAAACACTGTAAAATTACTTTTGTGTGTGAGAGATTTTTTTTGTCGCGACCCCCAAAAAACTACTCTTTCCCTTCATAATCTTACATCCAACTTGTCTGAGTAAAGTGTTGTTTCTTGCAACACTTCGTCGGAGAACGTGGGATCTGACCCTCTTCGCCACATGTGACGTGTTAGTAGCACAACGATCCGTTCTCAGATATTTCAGTCCAAAATAACAGCCTTGTCTGCATGACAATAGAAAGCATTGGAGGAGAGATTAATTTGCTGGAAAGAGACGTCTCGAAAGCACAAAATCTGCATCCCTTGCCTCTACATCAACAGGAACAAGATACTGTTTTTTGTGACATAGGAGTAAGAAGGCTGCAAATCTACAGCAGCAGCAACAATAACAATTTCATCGGGAGGATTGTCGGAACAACAATTGTTGGAACAACAATTGTAGGAACAATGTAACGGCAACAACGATTTGACTCAAAGGTAACACCAAGTGGAAGGCAACAATGTGAGATCTCCTTATTTTCATAGGTACGGATTGGAACAACCATCATCCGAAAAAAGGTTGTCGTCCAAACAACAATCGTCGGAACACCAAATCGAAGGCAACATCCCGAATCGAAGGCAACATCAACCCAAACAAACATTGACCCAAAGGAACACTGAATCAAAGGCAACACTGAATTGAAGGCAACAACAATGGCAACAACACGGCCACACCAAAGCGAAGGCAACACCACAGGTTAGCATGTAAATTATATTATTCTGTTGTTATTATTTACTCTACATTGATAGATACTCACCAAATTTTGTTCAATTATTATATATTGTTATAGATCCGCAACAGCAACAACCTGCTCCGCTCCAAACGCCGATGCATGCTGCTGGCTTCCTGCTGCTCCTCCAAAACGCCACTCCGCTAGTCGCTGTTGCTGTTGCTCTCGCTAGTCGCTGTTGCTCTCGCTAGTTGCCGTTGCTGTTGCTCTCTCTAGTCGCTGTTGCTGTTGCTGTTGAAGCAGGGAATTTTGAAAATAGGGTAGGGAATTTTGAAATTACTGCGTGAGAGCCCGCGGGAGGTAGAGAAACAGTTCTCGGATGCAGTGCAAGAAGAAATTGGATTTCAGTTCCAATAAGGGGGCATTTTGAATTGCAATTGCACCATTTTGAAGAAAACCGGAATTGGATGACTGTACCCTACTATACCCTCCAAAATATGGAAAAAAGGCATTTCGTGCAACGCCGTTGCAGAAAATGGAAAAACGCAAAATACACATGAAAAGGGGGGTACATCAAAAACCATAAATACACAACTTTACAAAAAACAATTTACAAGTACTCCACCCAAAACGAAAAAAGCAATTTCTGCAACGGCGTTGCAGAATAGTGGAAAAATGAAAAATACGCAAATCAATTTAAGTCCAAATATCACTGATAATAAACTTGTTCATTCAATTCATGTGCTGTTTTCACCATCTTGTACTATTTATTCTAAATTCTTCTTTTCCAATGCAGCCATTGTCTCACGGAAATTAAACAACCATAGCTCACCATTTCCCAGCACAAAATATTGGCCAGGACTACCATGGTTTCTAACAACGGCAGCTTTGGACTCAATGGCATTGCAGTCGAACAAATACAATTTGTTCAGCAACTCACCTTGCTTTACCAACGCATGATGGTGTTTTTTCCTGTATCCCTCTTGCTTGGTATGGGGTCTGCAGAAACAAAGCAACAAGCAACGGCGTAATAACCATCGTGCACTAATTCGAAACCACTAACGAAGCTTCCCACAGGGAAAGGACCTTCAAGGTAAAGCAGGCACATAATCTGACATGGATAAACTTGCAGTCCACGTCCATCAAGGAGGTCAAGTTGAAAATTAGCCCAGTCGTACCATACATTGGACAATTGTCCAGAATCAGACTTAAACGATGGGTGGGCACGAAATAGTAATTTCATCTCACGATATTTGTCATACCTCTTGTGCTCCGTGGTTCCAAAAAGCGTGCTGGTGCCTGCAGCCGGAAGGACCACGTCGCAACAAAATTTGAGAACATCTGATGGAAACCAGGGTACACTTGCGTTTTTTTCCATCCCACTTTATGTAAGGGAGACCATTCATCATACCAATCCAAAATGAAGACCCAGCAGACCAACCACCCTCCTTAGGATGATTTGGTCCGGTTATGGATCTATGTTCAAACAAATCAAATTCACGGTGAAGCCAATCAATAGTTTGATACTCCATCACTCGGTTGCAAGTTTGCTTGATACGTGTGGACTTGTTTTGTTGAGTTCTCTTAGCAGGAGCCTTCACTTCAGTTTTATGATTGCTCTCACTTGCAGCAGAGTCCCATCCAGTTGGAGGACCAAATAATCTCATGTACTGTGATAAATGAAAATACATCTGATTCTTCACCAGATTGTTACCCTCTCCCTTACTTCGTTGCAGATTGTTATTTATACAGTTGATGAAAAGAACAACCATTTTGTCAAGATTCAAAACACCTTTCTTGTCTTGTTTGAAAACCTTGTCAAACGTTCCAGTGTATTTGAGGAACTCGTCCATACCCAACAACAACTCAATGGCGTAAATACGTCGGTCAATTTTGTCTTCACACTTTCTGCTCTTGTTCTCAAGATTGGATGGCGTCTTTCGAGACAACAACAATTGACGGCCTCCAGCACACAGAAGTGACAGCATCTGAATATAAAGCATTCCAATGTACTGGTTACCCTCCTTCTTTGCTGTATGTATTGATTCTGAAAAATTGGTTTGTGGGAAGTCACGATTGGATTGCCTCTGAACAGCCCCACCGTAGTAACTGGCTAACCTTTCCATCTTACCAAGAAGCCGCTGGTTATTGCCTAAAAAGTCCTTGCAGAACGTCTCCACTTCACGCTTTGCACAACCAAGTTGGTGCATATGGAGTCTCTCTCTGGGCGACGCTAGATGAATATTATGTGGGTTTTCCCCAAAATCAAGATCATAAAAAGCGTTGCCGTTATGTACACCGTGGTGAGAGATGTTTTTGAAATACTGTTCAACATTCACTCCTTCGTCAACCGTTGGAGCAGTAAAATCAGATATATTCCAGAGCCAAATGGATTGATACTCGTCCCCATTTTGGTGATTAGACACCTGCATGTTACCACTTTTAACTGAAATGGGAACCTTCAAAACATTCACACAAGCGTTAATACCAAGTGCTCTGGGACAATTGCAATTTCTACAGATCATCTTTGTATTGGCTATTTGATGATGGCCAAAAAGTTGGTCGTGCTGGGGAGTATCACCTATGAAATAAGCGACCGCAAATTTCATTCAAGCAGACCATTTCTTCTTGTTCCATGGCAAATTAGACCATTCAATACCATCCGTTTGGTTGCAGGCATCTTTCAAAGATGAAAGAGCGCAATGAAGGCCAGAGTGAAGATTTACATTGTCAATTGATTTGGCACCTTCATCACCTGGACATGTTGGGTGATAATATATAGCCTCCCAGGCATCCGGCCGGGAGTTTTGAGTTAGGGTGTTGAATATGCCAAGAGTCATGTTCAGTGGGGTAAGAGTGGTTTGACCACTATTGTCAATTGCAATTCCATCCATGTAGAGAATGATAGGAACCAGAATTTCATTCGATTTGGATTTGCATCTCTTCTCCCAAGTGTTGACCCACCATTCATCGTGATGGAGTTTGTCAATATCAATATTACCTTGAAGTTCTGGATAGCGGACTGGTAAGGTTGGGTCTTCAGCATGGGGGAATGACAGATTGTCTTCCTTCACCAAAGTCACATTTGTTAATAGGGAATGAAGTGCTTTTTGGAACGACCGGACATAGATTTGTTTACGACCGGAAATGTCAGCACTCTTTGGTTTCTTAGAACACCAGTTAATAAGATGAGGTTCAAACCCATCACCTTTTATTTCAGGCACAGTTGCGGAAATCTCCTTCATGACACTTGCCCTGGTCTTTATGAGATTGTCTTTAGTCCATGAAAATAAATTAAGCCGCTTGAATTCGATGGCCCATTCATACAATTCCTTCTCTGCAACTAATGGTATGCTATGATTCCACATGATTTTCATTAACTTGATCTTGACCTTCAGTTTGTTAGATATGTTCCTTCCTACATTGGGTGTTGTAATTAATAGCGTGTTTGAATCACGATGGGAATTGTCAACATCAATGTTGTTGCCTTCTTCATCATTGACACTCAAAGAGTGGGGGGCCTCTATGCTCTCACTTCCTTCTTCCTCATCGTCATCATTAGGAAAGAAAAAATTGTCATCGGAAACAGAATCATTGTCATCCTCTATGTTTGTTAATTCCCGACCAATCAAGGCACGCCCAATCGGTTCGACAGAAGGGTCGTACATAACTTGATTGTCGAGCACCTCTGGTAATGTGCCGTCACTACTCTGTGGACCATTACGGGTGTTCGTTAGACCTAATTGTTGAGTAGCATCCTCAAGCTTCTTCAATTTTCTAATGAATATACAAGATGCAAAATCTACTAGCCCCAAAGATAACTTGAAATAAGAATAGCATGATGTGTCATTCAAAATATGGTCCCGAAGACCGGGAGAAACAAATACTCCCGTTTTCTTTCTTAGTCCCGCTGTAAACAAGGGGGGTTTCTGTTTCTTGGTAACCTTCTTCTTTCCCCTACCTATAGTGATCAGAGGAGAGTCCCGGTAGCAACGTACACAATAAACCTGATATTTAGGTGTCGTCACCATCATTAGTACGATAGCCAGTAATAACAATAAAAATGAGGAAACGATTGAGATTGAAAAATTGCGACCATGCACTGTTTGTTTCAGGCATAAAATTCAGTAACATGCCACTAATTCAGAAACAGATGCCAGTGGGGTAGGAAAATGCAATGCGCATAAAAATATTATGAGTTTGACATTAATTTCAATAAATAGGGTGAAATTACAAAGGGGGACCAGTGGAGTTCGGCCCAAATATGCACGTGATTCCGAAAGAACCCCGAATCTCGCTTGTGTGACGTTGATGCACTCGCTTGAATTTTTTAATCCAGTGAGTCTAAGCACGGGAGAAAGGATGCCCACATTCCCCGCTTTTTGTTTTGGTCTTGGTCGCATAGTCCCAAGTAAGAGGTAGTCCATTGTTGACAAAGTGATTAACATTGGATACTGAGAACTGCAATTTTAACTACTACCATACGTTAGACCATACGGTACAACAACAAAACGGCTGGGGAATTTTGGAGTGCCGCAGCGCAACGATAGCCAGAGCCTGAAACTTCTTCGACGACTTTTTTCAATCGGAGTTCTACGATGTTCGGGCTTCGCACTTGTATTATTTGTTTTCAACGGACGCCATAATATTATGCCCGCGTTCTATTTTGAATGTGTCTGATTTTTACATAGTCCAATTTGTCGCAACGCATCGCTGAATTGTCGACCACTTCTTTTAACCGTCGCTTATCGTTTTATGCGAACAATTCCAGTCATGATTTTTCAGTTAGGCCGTCAAAAGTTACGCATCCACTCGATCCCCACTTGCTGGAAGAAGCAGAGACAGACTAATATACACTACAAGAAAGAAACGAAACGAGAGTTATCACATCTACCTCGGATACGAAGTTATCGTCCTGCTTCCTTCTGGTGAAGGCGCTAAGAACGCAACGATGACGTACATGCTTGATCGATTGAACAGCGAGGATGACACGGGTCGGATCGAACAATTGGAGGCGGAATTGAAGCGTGTACGCCACGCCTTCGAAGAGTACATTGCAACGACAGAAGGTCTCGAAGTTGACGTTAACAAAGAACTCAGTGAAATGCGTAAGTAATATTCATGTGTGATATTCATCACGCGTTTATCCATGACGGAAAATAATGTGACGCCGAAGAAACACTAATACGGAAATCATCTGAAAATATTTTTACAGAGAAAAAGCTGAAGCAATCTACCTCGGTAAACAAAGATCTGGCACAAAAAATGCAAGATATTCATATTGCGTTAAAGGATTTAGAGCGCTCTTCGGCAGATACGAAAGAACGACTCAAAATTGAGTCAAGATTGCGAAGAGAAGCAGAGCGGGCTTTGGCAGAATTTGGTGCAGGCCCGAAAAGCAAAAACGGCCTTCCAAGTAGAAATCCTGAGAGGTCTGACTCTTCTATGCTCAAAATTGTTGATAGCGGGATCCTAACCGAGACGGCTTCCAACACCACCAAAGATTTCACTGAGCGTGAATTAGAAACAGTAACAGAGGAATTGATTTCAACTCAACTAAAGTTACGGAAGACTGAGGAGCAACTAGAAACATCACAGGCACTTGTCAAGGACTTGGAAAGAAATCTCCAGAACATTGAAAGTGACGAAGCATCTAGAGATCTCTTAGGTGACGACAAAGCACTTTTGCGTGAACTCGACGAGATCAGAGCAGAAATCGATGCGGCTAGAAACGAGATTCAATCACATCCAACGGATAGAGATCTCAGCAGGTATCACGGGTCTGACTATGGGAGACAGTTAGAAGAAAGTAGAGAAGAAAATTCAAGACTCAACGAGGAGATTGCATGCCTTCGTAATATTCTATTTGACCAAGACTTGTCGAGCGAGAGAGCAGAAAGTCTTACAGAAAAATCCAGCAAAGAGAAATATAGCCTACAAAAAGAAATCGATAGGTTGAATCATGAAATGCGAACAGCAAAGGATCAAAAACGGAAAGAAATAGATAAGGTCGAATCGTATTGGAAGAACAAATTCCTGCAAGAAAAGACTGAAAAGCTTTATTCCGAAGACTTAAGTGACGATGATATCATTGGCGTTAGATTTGCCAATGGGAGTACATCGAGCCGTGGAGAAAGGATGATGGAAGAAAAGCTGAGAAAGACCGAAAAGATGCTGAAGGAATCTCAGGAGGAGTGCTCTGAGATGAGGTCGGAGATGTTGGTCTTGACAGACTCTTTGTATGAAGCTCGTCATAAGAAGGGAGCGAATAGAGGGGCAGTCAACGACAGATTGACAAGAGACGATGAATTGAAGTGGCAAGAAAGCACACTCGTGGATGCATGGAATGAGGTTGAAGACAAGAAAAAGGAAATAATGACATTAGAGAACAATCTGATTTCTACTCAAGAAGAAGTTCGAGTGCTTTCCGAGGAGATATCAAACATGAGTACTGCATTCGAGAAAGCACAAGAGGAATACAACTCTGTCGTTGAAGAGTTGGAAAAAGTTCAAGATCTATACGAGTCATCTCTCATCGAATTGAGCTCTAATAAAAATGATGGCGAGGTCTCTTTACTTCAAACTCAATTCCAGATACTGAACGAGAAGAACCAAGCTCTCGCACGGCACATTAGAGACATCGAAAGTGAGGTTTTCTCGGCTCGCGAGAAACAGGAAAATGTCCTAACAGGTGTACAAGCGAGATCCGCGGTAGCCGAGGAATTAAGAGACGTGGTTGATCGAGCAGTGTTTGAAACTGATGAGAGAAATCACGAACTCGACGAGCTTCAGCAAATGATGGAAAGTAGAATGAACCTGACTGAAAGGAGTGTCGATATGCTTGAAAAAGAAGTTTCTGTCGTATTGAGGAAACTTTCAAAAGCTCAGCAAGCGGCATTCGAAAAATCGGAATCGGTCCACAACACCACCCTAGAAGACGGAAATGACCAGGATCCCTCACACGAATGGCTCGTGGATCAGTTCAAGCACGAAAAAGATGAAAAAGTTAAGGCTGCTATCTCTGCTACGATGACATATTTGTCATCGAGCTCAATGAAAGATTACAAGGACGACGACGATAAGATTTTGGACGACATCCTCAGTGTGAAGACGGAAAAAACTGATACAACAACGGGAAGCCAAGCTAAAGGCACCATAGATACTGATGCATACGAGTCAGCTCTGAAGGGTTCACCGCGTCTCCGCGAGATAAGCAACGCAATCGAAAAACTGAGAAGCATGTCAAGTAGGGGAGAATCATATGCTGTAACGACAATCAATGATGATGACCACACCACCGATGCGACCGCGTCAATCTCTTCGAGTAGTCTCCAGAGTATCAAAACAAAAAGCAAATACGCACAGATCATTCAGAAAGTAGCAGATTACAACAAATCTTTTCCACAAGTTACAGACGACAAGCACGAATTAGATGTTCGTGCAGAGAGTGGCTTGGAAACAAGAGAATAATAATTTGCGGTACGACGAAGAACTTTTAGGGATCAGTGACTTATATAATGTGCGCACTTGTATGACGTTCTTTAATCATTTACATATTCAAGTCAATCTTTTATTCTATTTACTATTTATCAAAGTCAATATCTTCCGAATTCTTGCCGCAGTTTTTTGAAATAACGGTGTACTAATTACGTCCAACCACTTCTTGCTGCCATTGCATCTATTCCATTTCTTTTTCCCAGAGTCATTTTGCTGGATTCTTACGAGTTCCAAACATCGAACGAAGGCCGTCCTGCGATGCCTTTGGAGCATACTTGAGGAAATGCGGGGCGGGGAATGAGGTGCCCTGACTGGCAGCCGTCTCCATAGCGGCTTCCTCTATCGCTTCTTCGGCCCCGTAAAATCCTTTGTCAACGTGTTCAATAGATACACTTCGTTGCAACATAACTTTTTTCATAGCTTCGTACACACCAAATTGGATGCCAATCATGGGGACCACACTCAGTAATCTGGGAGCAAGGCCTCGGTAAAACGTTTTGATTCCTTCCTCTCTCGCAATGCGAACCCCACAATCGATAATTCCCTTGTAGGCCGTTCCCTCCAACACCTTTGCACTGGTCTGTGTGACCAATCTTGTTTTAATAGTGTCCATGGGGATCATTATGCAAACTGTTGTAGCACTCGCCATACAACCCATGATAGTATTTTCATAATTTTTTGCTGGTCGATCTGACATGCTGTTTCGAACGCGCTTGATTTGCTGGAAAAACGTCCATGTCAAAGCATACGATGGGATCTTTCCTACAAGTCCCGGCCACCATCCAGAGTAAAATCCCATCATTCCGCCGTTGCTGTAAAGGCCATTTGTGGCAGAAACCAAGTTCGGGTAATTTCCAGCCATGATATTCTTGAAACACGACATGTTTTTTTTTTTTCACAGCAACACCACGCATGCATTGTTTTAGAGTTGATATTTATTTTTGGTCAACAGAAATTTGAAAGAAGCAGAAGAAAAATCATCAGAACCGATGTTACATCAGAACACGACAACGGCTGAATCAAATAAATATAAACGCAAACGATGCATTTTCCCCTGCTTTCCTATTATCTCGCCAATCACCATACCAGATACATAACGAAGAAACACGGCAGGGAACCCATTCGCAGAATAAATTGATTCATTCATGTTTTCAGCACAGCACAGCATAGCACAAAACTCACGTCCGTAATCATCATTTGTGGCGTCGAAACAACCGAGCAGCAGATGGTCGCAATCGAGCTCGAAAGAAAGTCGAGCCCCGGGCCTATCCGCTCCTTGTTGCGCTCCAGCACGGGCACCGAATCCACCAGCGTGGACATTCGTTCACGGATCGACTCCAGCACGGCAAAGTTGAAGGCCCCGTGTGGCAGCGACAAGACGAAATTGGCCCCGGCCCCGCACGTCAGTCGATGAAACATGTGGGGTTTTATCAAATCCATCAATTTTGGTTTGGAGGGTCCCCGAGCGGATTGCATAATGGTTTTCATGGTGTTGGCGGGATGCATGACGGTCTGGGCAATACTCCTAGATACGGCTCCGCTGACCATACTCTCCCAAAACAAGAGGGAGCGCGGTGCTACTGCGACAGTAGCCGCGACGCGTTGTGCCTGCACGACGGCGGACGCATCCGGTTCCGACGATGCGGCGTGTTTCAGGTGCGGTTTCGTCGTGTATTGGATGTCTTTGGCTTGATCGGAATCGTCTATAAAGGCGGTCCGAATGGCACGTGATTCATCCTCGATCTTAACGTCGCTGACGTACTTGTTGGTCGGCTTGTACCTCGAGGTCCCCACTATCGACTGGGACAGGGCTCGTTGCAGGCCGGAAGCAAAAGGATTCTGTTTGGTGTCCGTGTCGACTTCGTACTTTCTTCTCCACGACTGTGCAGCCCCTATTCTCGCCCATCCACCAATGTTTGCCGAACAGATGTTGGTAGCTATCGATAGCAGCAGAACAAGAAGCAACAAAGATGCCGAGAAAAATCTCGATGTTGTTCTGTCAACCATCATTCTCAGTTTGATCTTCCCCAGACTGCTTCTAGGATGATCTCGACTCGGTCTATTATTGTGTGCAGCAGATCAATGATCTCCCACGGATGTAGTCGGTTTACAATCCAAATTTGGTACGAATGAGACGTCGATGGTGTAGTCTTACTTGTCTGTCGTTTGACTACGATGATGATGGTGGTGCGCTTCGGAACGATGGTCGTTATTCGTGTGAATGGACCTATGTGTATTCATCCATTCACTGAAAGTGATGTGTCGCAGCAAAATTCACAAATACACGGAACAAGGAACACGAAAAATGATGATTACGTGACGTGAAATGAATGGATACCGTATCTACTACAGACGTCAATCGACGTGATCGATGAGGTGTGATCGTACGGTACGGTACGGCACATCATCGTTGAAGGCATTTTTCCAATCGAACGGGTCGAAAACCTAGTCTTGTACGTCCGGACAAACGCGCACTTGAATCGGACGAACGTTCCTCACGAATGAATAATCATACCCAGTAGGTACGGTACGAGGTACGTACTGGTAATTAGGGTCGTGTTGTACGTACCTTACTGCTATCTTACCGTATTCATTTTTTTTGTTTTTGAGAGAAGAATGAAGAAGAATCATACCGTACGGTGAGTGTACAAGATAAAAATACCACAATAAATACCCAGTACCAAAACCATGTACAAGTCTACAGTAAATAAACATATGTGTGCTCCGCACACTGAAGTCCCTTCAAAAAAAGAACAAGACAATAGACCCTGAAAACACACCGAAAAACTTGCTAAGACAATTTTTTTGATGGGAAGTCCGATCATCGAAATCACGAATGTCGGCCCATGATCGACCCTTCTGTTTCTCCTTCCATAGAACAGACCATGAGGGTTCATCACTGTACAAGTAGTACAAAATGACACCAACTCAAATACCTACACATTCCTCCACTTGGTTTTCGATCCGGAAGGGTATTCGAACGGTAATTCAATGGCAAATAAGAACACACAAAGATACGTCGTCATCGTCGTTGACGACCCTTCTCCGACCCATCTGTTTCTCCTTCCATAGAACAGACCATGAAGGTTCACCTCTGTACAAGTAGTACAAAATGACACCAACTCAAATACCTACACATTCCGTTACTTGGTTTTCGATCCGGAAGGGTATTTGAACGGCAATTCTACTGCAAATAACACGAGACGACGAGACAAAAAAATCGAGCCGGCGACGGCCCTTCACTGACCCATCTGTTTCCCCTCCAATAGAAGGGAAGATGAGGGTGGACATGTACAAATACTACCACATTCGAACACCATCATGTTCCTCTACTGATTTTTCGACTTGGAATGGCAATCGAATGGCAATCGAATGGCAGCAGAACGCCAGCAGAACGCCAGCAGAAGGAAGCCAGCAGCGGCGTTTCAAGCGGCGTTTCAAGCGGCGTTTTGGAGCAGCAGGAAGCCAGCAGCGGCCTTTCGAGCGGCCTTTCGAGCGGCCTTTCGAGTAGCAGGAAGCCAGCAGCAAGCAGCGGCCTTTCGAGCGGCGTTTTGGAGCGGCGTTTTGGAGGAGCAGCAGGAAGCCAGCAGCCAGCAGCGTTTTGGAGCAGCGTTTGGAGCAGCAGGAAGCCAGCAGCAACAAGCAGCAAGCAACGCCGGCGTTTGGAGTGGCGTTTTGGAGCAGCAGGAAGCCAGCAGCGGCGTTTTGAGCGGCATTTTGGAGCAGCAGGAAGCCAGCAGCGGCATTTGGAGCGGCGTTTTGGAGGAGCAGCAGGAAGAAGCCAGCAGCCAACAGCCAACAGCGGCGTTTTGGATCTGCAGGAAGCAAGCAGCCAGCAGCGGCATTTCGACCAGCAGGAAGCCAGCAGTGGCGTTTTGGAGCGGCGTTTTGGAGCAGCAGGAAGCCAGCAGCCAGCAGCAGCATTTCGGAGCGACGTTTTGAGCAGCAGGAAAACCCAGTAGACTAAGTTTAAATACAGTACCAAAATATTATACAGCACACTACTAGTAGCATACTCAGAGGGGACCGATTTAGCAGCAATAATGGGGGGATTGGTAATTATTTGTTGTATCCATCATCGTTCTGAAAAAGTGAGCAAAAAAGTGTGTCACGAAACAAGCACCTCCGGGGATATTTCTTAGAAAGAAAAGACTGAAGAACACCGGTCATGTAAAGTACTTGTGGTATTTGTGGTATTTCCTTAAGAGTTACACGGAGTCTTATACCACTAAAAATGCAACAATACTGTGTATGGAAATTTGACCGGTACACATGCTTTTTTAGGGGTACAACATGATTTATACAGAGAAAAAACAGTAGAAATAGTCATTAGAGGTATGTACCACTAAGCGTACCGGTTTCTACTTACGTGCCACAGTAGTCCCAGGCTAAATACCACATTTGTGGTATTTCCGACGTATGGTACTCGTACGAGTACGGTACAACGACTAATATGTGTGTTAATGGGTGATTCCCGAAATACTTTTTTGTAACGCACATAAACTTCTGTTATTAGTATTTTGGGAATGAAAATTTCGTACATACTTTTTTTGGCGGGAAAGTGCATAAATCTCATTTTGGAATGTGGAATCTTATTTTCTCTCATTTTGGAATATATGCGGAATTCTTTGTATGAATTAGTATGGCGCGAAAACATGTGGATTCCCTATTAAAAAGGTGTAACGTTACAAATCATAGTCGACGTGAGCTCACGTTGACTATGATTTGTAACAAAAAGACTGGTCAAGTAGAAAAATTCCGGTTTATGTAGTACATAAAAGTATTTTGGGAATCACCCAATGTCAAAGAAACAAAGTAGGTCTACGTAGAATTTGTGCTAGAGCAAAATGTTCAACATAACACTCATGATCAAAATTGGTCTCATGGCTGATTCTGCACCTCTATTGGTTCAAAATTTCGGTTCGAATCAAAATTTCCCAAGACAATTTTTTCGCACATCTATTGCAAAACTTGAAATTTGTCACTTCTTTCCTTCCTAATCCATCAAATTGCAACTACTTAAACAGCACTGAATAACACACAAATAACAGATACTAAATCAACTAATTCAATTGCACCACCACACTGGGGGGCTGGGGGGACGCCATTCGACCTTGTCCAACCGGCGAAACGCTTTCAAGGGCAAAACTTGACGGTGACAACGACGACAATGCCCATTACACTGTAGCCATATCAAAATTGCGTGTTAGTTCCACCATTGTTGCTTGCATCCTTTTGATGTATTCACCAATCTTCCCATCGCCCAGGGCTGCCATCTCCAGCATTGTCACCTCCTTAATTGTTTGAACACACTTCTCTAACTTCTCTACCATGGCCTTTCCCAAGACTGTTTCTTTCATGGTGGTCTCTGCTTTCTCCAGTCGCTGTAATTCAGCGCTTTCCTCCTCGCTCCACTTGACCGCGCTGACCGGCGCGTCATCCTTTGCTTTAAGAAGTACAGCAGCAACAAGCTGCTCTTTTTTCAAACCAGCAGCAGCCTTCCTTCCAAGCCTCCATTCATAGATTACTTTCAAATTCTACACCGCTAGTCTAGCAAATTCCCCCCCACACTTTGCAACTAATGCCTCTGTCAAAATCTTTTTCTTCACAAAAGCAGCAGCGCGCGCCTTCATAGTAGTCTTCATCTCCACAATTTGACTCATACATTCCTTCAATACCTTTGATTTCCAAACGGCGTCCTTGGAGTTAGTGACAAACCCGCCGGTCTTTGTGTTTGTAATTTTCAATATTTTTTCATTCAAACCTGGTTTAGTAGATGCAATCTTCTCTTTCTTGTTGTTTTGTGGCGCCTTTGCAGCAAACACTTTTCCTTTCAAGCCGCACTCTGTGAGGTATTTTACTGTGCTGTTGTTACAAAGTTCAAGGTCAAGCAACTTTGCCGTCATTTGATCCGCTGTAAGGTCTACAGAACCATTCAGTAGCGTTGTTACCTCGTGAGCAACATTGTGGTTCCCTAGACATTTGCGTGTGACGATACCAATGTGGCACCAGATAGCCTTTGATTTTTCCACAGAAAATGATTCGTGAAACGCGCTATGCAAAGTGACGTACTCTGTCTCCCACCCCCTGGATACAAGCCGTGGAATATCATGAGATCACATGGTAAGTCCTCTTGCATGGGGCAAGTTGTTCAGTATCATCTTGTTTTGGGGAAACATAGTTTTAAATGCTCTGCAGTTTTGGTCTGTTGGTTGCCAAGTATGTGTAGTATTCGGAACTCCAGTAAGTAAGTAGAGGCCTTTGGGGTCTGTAATAATTTGCAACTTGTTGTCCTCCCATCCCAGACCCAAATCAACAAACAACACTACTCACTTTCCACGTACAGGGGCAAGGTCTGGAAATAACAACATGTACTATGCGTCCTTCACTACCTTCGTAAACTCTGCACCATCCATCCCTGCACTAGCATTACAATTCACTGTACTCCACCGATCTATCGGTTCATTGAATACCCATGTTCCACTTACTGTTTTGTGTTCAAGCTCTTCCAAAAACAAATCCTAGATTTGCTTGTTTCCGTCATCTTTAGCCATAGTACTTTTAACTGAAAATGTGGTGGAATTGGATCCCCTGAAGCACAACTGCCACAGATAAGAAGTGTTATGCCGTGACTGCTTTTGTTTGCATGGCTTGCGCCAATGGGAAGCTGCTTGTTGCTTGGTCCATACTGGGTCACCGGTTGCCCCCCAGACTTGCTCATGTTTGTACCAAGTGACACCCCTGTTTCATCCACGTTGATTATCCGTCGAAGTTGTTCAGGGGGAAAGTACAGCTCTCCTTCATAGCCTTGTTGTTCTCTTCTTCCAGCAATTTCTTCTTCATTTGCAATACTTCTCTTCTGTAGGGACCAATTTTGCTCTCCTCTTCTGTAAATCCCGCTATTAACATATCAGTCACTGTAGTAATACTACCAGTGTACGAATGGTTTAGAATAACAGCATTGTTATTCATTAACTTGCAAGGGGAAAGGGTGGCACATCTTGCCACAGCACCAAGTGTGTGTGTGTGTTGTTGTAGGGAGAGTTTTTTGCCCTTGGGGGTGATGCTGTTTGCTGGAGCTGTTTTCTTTGAAACAACCGGGTGGATTGATCCGCAACTTGGGGGCATCTTGTACTTGATAAGTATCGATTTACACTGTAGTGGGGCTTTTTGCTGTTGCTGCAAGCAGGGGTACTATCCTTGTTGTCTTCTTGTACTTGATAAGTATCGATTCACCCTGTACTAGTGGTGCTTGCTTGTTGTTGCCACAAACAGAGGGATTCTTGTTACAGCCACGGGAAATTTTTTGGAGTTTTTGGAGTTTCACAGTTCTTGCCCTTAGGGGTGTTGCTGTTGTTCCAGCTTGTTTCTCCTAAAGGACTCGGCCGATCGATCCAAGACTTGCAGGTCTTCTTGGACTTGGTATAAGGAAGAGAGCCCCCAAAATGTGGGCGCCTCTAATGTTATGGTTAAGGAATGGTTGGGTTGAGACCAGTTGGTATTATGATGGGTGTGTTAATGGAGTTTTTATTTTTTTATTTTTGCCTTTTTCTTTACCAAAAGAATCATAAAGTTCGAAGGGGTTCTGGCGCGCAACCCCAGCAAATTGGGTATCTATGGATAGCTCTTGACCTTGTCAATTCTTGCGCGATGATTACTTTAGTCAGGAAGTTACAGCTGGAGAGTAAGATCAATAAGACTAACAGAACCAAATCGGTGCTTGTAACAAGGGGGGGGGGGGGGGGGCTGTCTCAAAATGGTCGCCCTACTTTACACACATACTCGTACTCCTCGTAGGACCCACGGTATTGAATACGTACGGTACGGTAGGTGAAGGTGAAGGTGAAACATGTCAAGGATAGACAGACAGACAGACATCGACACAAGCACAGAGGGGGGACAAGACAGGATCCGAAAACGCTACAACTGATGTGCATCCAAAGTGACGATGTCAATTTAAATTGTACGAAGTACGAACTTGTACAGTACAAAACTTGCTGTACAGACGACATTTCAACATCATTGCACCGGTTGGTACGAACCATACGGAGAAAATAATAATAATAGAAAAGCCAGAGAGATCCATCTCTGTGCATTGCGCAATGGCTCTCTTACTGGAAACTACGATTGGTGACCTGGTGATAGATCTCGACGTAGATGGTTCTCCGGCTCTGTGCAAAAATGTTCTAAAGCTGGCCAAGGCTCGGTATTACACCGGCAATCTCGTCTACAACGTGCAACCGAACCGGTTTTGTCAGCTCGGGGATCCGTGCGGTGACGGGACGGGCGGTTCCTGTATATACGGCGTGCTGGATGCCTACGAAATTGTTCGCAAGAAGAACAGCAACGATGAAAACGAGGGCAAGAATTTGAAGCCCGACGTCCTTGCCAGTCGGCGTCGATTCCTCAAGAGCGACATGGGACGAGCTCTGACCGAAGACGAATGCCGACAACGAGGAAGAGTGGTCGCCACTGAGATCAATGGCATTTCAGACACGATTGGATCGCAGCTCTTGATCACCGTCGATGAGGGGCCCGAACGAGCTCTGGACGGTTTTCGAAACACAACAACAACTGCCGCTAGCAACAAGGAGACCGAGCAAGGATTGACGCCGCAAACGTTTCGATCGGTGGGGACGGTCGTGGAGGACGGCAACGACGTCCTGGGAAAGATCAACGCGGCCTATTGCGACGCCAACGGGAGGCCCTATGCCGATATTCGAGTGATTCGTGCCCTGGTGATCGACGATCCTTACGACGATCCAACGGGGATGGATCGATTGCTCGAAGACCGTGGTGTAGTCGTCACAACCGTGGAACGCACGCAAACGCAAACCAACGACGAGACGACGAGGGACCACGAATCGGAATCCCTGGCTGCGTCCCGACAAATAGTGTCGGCGTCACCCGACTACGAGCGGCCCCCCGAAGAAACAGTCGAGCTCCGGATCAGTGCCAGCGAGATCGTTCCGGACACGGCCATGGACGAAGAGGACCGGGAAGCGATGCGGCTGCAAGAAGAAGAGCGTCTAAAACGAGAGGACAAATCCAGGGCCGTCGTGCTCGAGATGCTGGGAGATTTGCCCTCTGCCGACATCACGGCACCCGAAAACGTCCTCTTTGTCTGCAAACTGAACTCGGTGACCGAGGACGAGGACCTGGAACTGATTTTTTCGCGCTTCGACGAACAGGTGAAGGTGGAAATAGTCCGAGACCACAAGACGGGGGGCTCCCTGCAATACGCCTTTGTGGAGTTTACTACCAAGGAACAGGCTGCGGAGGCATACTTCAAAATGAACAATGCACTTGTCGATGACCGAAGAATCAAGGTGGACTTTAGTCAGAGTGTGTCGAAGGTTTGGGATCGGTTCAATCAACGAAACAGAAAGGGTTCTTCTTCCAACGCGGCAATGCCACGAGATCCATTCCAAGAACAGCAACAACCGAGGAATCGTCGTATAGAAACCAAAGGCAGAAACGCCGACAATCGCGGCAATCAGAGGTTTTCGAACCGCAGATCGGGCAGCAATCAATCCCATCGCCCCGATCACAATCACAACCAGAATTATCGGAATGACCGGCATCAAGATCAATCCAGAAGAGAACGAGACAGCAACCGCCGCGACACGAACTACAGAAATAGGGATCGATCGAATGTAGACAGTCGTCGCGACGACCGTGTTCGTCGTCGATCGGTGAAGGATCAAACTCAGTTCGACCGTGATCGCCACGACCATCGCATTCGTCGGCACGAAGAAGGAAGAGATCGGGGCAACAGCCGTGAGACCGATCGGTACTCGCGATCCAGGCATCGAGACGACTACGACTACCGAACACACGAATCACCGTCCCATGGAAAGGATAGAAAACGGAGACACGATAGCGATGCCGATGATTATTCGGTGAATGACAGGCATGCAAAAAGTCACTCGAGAGATGATAGGAGGCAAAGAAGGGATAAAGGGGATCGAAGACGCCGAAGCCGCAGCCGCAGTGTAGGGAGCAGCTCTAGCTACGATGATCGGAAGGCGTTCAAACACAGCAGTCGTAAAAAGAGCAAAAGGAAACTTGACAGAAAAAGCGACGGTGACAAACGCAACTACAAGCGTGATGGACAGCGTAGTCACCATCATCGGTCCGGATCAAATCGTAGAAGACGCAGTCCAAGTAGCTCTAGATCATAACACATAAAAGTGTATTAGGGCTGAAACGAAAAAATACTTGTGGTAGTAATGATAATTTTCTTTTTCCAGAAATGTAAACCAATGACATTTTTCCATATTTTTTAGCTCCCTGCAACACGGCCAGCAGGGGCTGATAATTTCGTCAGCGTTAAAATTGCATCACAATTATTTTTTGCCTTCACGCAATTTGCGCATGCGGTCTGCGTGACGCTTCGCGGCAAGTTCACTGCGGCTCAATCCACTCTCATCGGCGTCGCTTGCACCATCACCTTCAGCCTCATAGCGCTGCGTCATCTTCTCCAGTAAGAGATGCTCTTTCCCTTTGAATTTCTCCATGATGATGTCAATACGATTTACCTTTCCTTTATCATGTTTTTCTAGAAGCGCGAGCACCTGTGCGCGGATTTCTGCTACTTCTTCAGTAGCCACAGTCGAAGTGACACTTGCTGCACTCGAGCTAGTAGCGGTCGACACAGAAGCCGAGCCAGCGCTTTTTGGTGGAGTGCTTCTAGCAGCTTGTGGGCGGGCACGAGATCCAAGAACTTGAGCCTTGCGAGCACGGATATTCGCGGCAGCTGAAGCCTCCTTCGCAGTGCGGAGTTCTGTGGTCCTCTTTTCTAGCATTCGATCCTTCTCATCCAGTTTCTGCTTCAAAGATTCCTGCTCTCGCGACAGTGAGGTAACATCCTTCTGCAGTTTCCTCAATTCTTTTCTTGACTTTTCAAGTTCTTCGGAAGCCTCTTCTCGAGCGTTCTTCTCTTTCTCCCAACGTTTCGCCATATCGTTGTTGTTTTTACGCAAGACTTCAAGAGTTTTGCTATCACCGGCGTGTGCCTTTCGAGCTGCACTGAGGTTTGACAATTTGTCTTGAATACGGTTGTTGTCCTTCTTCAAAATATTCAGCTGACTTTCCGTCTTCTGTTTTTGTCTCGTGAGTGTCTTCATCTCATCAGTCAAGGCCTTAACAGTCTCCTCGAGATTCTTCGATGTGACATTCCTCTGTGCGGCTCCAATATTGATACGACGGACACGAGTTGCAAATTGCAATGCATGAATCGATTCATCGTAAGCCAAATCAACAGGAGTGACAGCTACAATCATCATGGTTCTCGAGTTTCCACCCAAAGAATCCTGCAACAAATAGGTCAATTTACTGTCACGGTATGGAATGTGAGACGCCTTTCGATCAAGCGCTTCCATAACATTACCAAGAGCCGAAAGACTCTTGTTGATGTGTCCAGCCTCCTTCATGTGTTCTCCTTCGACCTCACTTCTCTTCACACGTTCTGATCCTGCAAGATCAACCAAGAACAGAGTACCCTTGTTGCCATCTTGGCCCTCGAATCCGGAAGTCACATCGACCCAAAGAACCATGTGCGAACGACTACTTGTCTGGTTAAGACTTGTAGAAGCTACTGCACGATTCTTGTTACCTTTCGCAAGCAACTCGAAAACATCCTCGATGCCATTAACTGGTTCCTTCGTGAGGTTTGGAACTTCAATTCGACCTTCCTTGTTTCTTCGAATTTCCAACGATGCCTTTCCACCAGCCTTTTGTGCTTCCAACTTCTTTTCCGCCAGAGTTGCGCCACTAGCTCCGAGCAAATCGTAGCACTCGTCGTTGTAGATCTCAAGCTATTGAACAAGAGTGTGAGTGATAAAATAAGAAAACTTTGGTGTACATCTAGCATTGGAACAAATATCTGACTTACCATTCCAATTTCAACGTTGAAAACAAAATCGGCCGGAGCTTCTTCTCGCTCCTCCTGAGACTTGAATAGAATAGCATTTGCTTTTTCTTGTTGCTGTTTGAGATTTAGTAAATGGAACACCTTTTGAATGGTGCGGTAACTAATACCGCGTTGGTTGTTCTCTGCAACTCCCTCCATAGTGTAAGTTTTACCACTTCCTGTTTGACCATAGGCAAAAATACATGCATTGAAACCATCAACAACTGATAGAGCAATCGGTTCCACGTCCTGGAAAATATTTTGTTGGCTCTGATCTTGTCCCCACACACGATCAAAGGCAAAACTCTTCCATTTGTTGGTTCGACCGTCGAAACAGCCCAGTTCCGTTTCGCTAAGCGACTCGACAACATTGCTGTTTCCGTTTTGAATTTCTTTGATGCTCGTGGGACGGATACGACAAAATACTTGAATGTTACCCTGCAGACTGAGCATCTTCGAAAGCAACTGATTGTTGTAGTCACGCTGAGCATTGCATCGTTTCTGAAGGGTGCGCAATTCTTCTCCCATCGCAGAGGGATCTCCGCTAGAGATAAGGTCATCAACTTTCGATGCACTTTCGTCAGATAAAAGATCTGCGCCTGCGGACGAGCCTCCAATTGCGGTGAGGCGAGACATATTAGTGGACACTCCAGTCTCTCCTTTCGCGTAGAGTTGTCTCTGAAGGACCTTGATGTCTTCTTCCAGCTTTTTGACATGGGATTCTCCCATCCTTTGTTGCTCCTTAAGCTTTTCGAATTCCTTCTCAAGTTCATTGTATTTCTTTCCTTCTTCGGACAACTTCAATTCCAATCGTTTGAAACCGTTGGGCGAATTCGATCTGGTTCTACGCGACCTCATAACCTTTTGCTTTTCTTCCATACTGACAATGTCTGGATGGTATACGGAGGAAGAACGACTTCTCGTCGACGCATCACCACGAATCTTTCTCCGAGAAGGTTCTCGCATGAGATCACGAGACTGAGCAACTTCTGCTTCTCTCTTGGAAACAATCAAGTGTGCTTCTGCCTCGGCAAGTTTTCCCTTGGTTGTGGAAAGTTCTTGTTCGAGTTTTGTCACGTTCTCCTCAGCGTTTGCAACGCGATCTTCCATGCCAGTGACCAAGACAGCCATTTCCTTTTCTTTCTTCGCCAACTCTTCCTTAGAACGACTTAGTTGTGATTGCAATTGCTTTACCAACTCGCTCTGAACTTCCACTCCTTCTTGGTTGCGAGTCTGAGAATCCTTTGTGATTGCCATGGACATTTCGGCATCATCGACCTTTTGCTGTAGATAGGAATTTTCTTCCGTCAGAGTCTTAAGTTGATTCTTGAGATCTGAAATTTCTCCTTCTCTCTCCTTCGTAAGTTGTGCACGAATGTCGGATGACGCACTGTCCCTTCCTCGCTTTTCTGCCTCTTGACGGGCCTCGTCAAATCGTTCGTTGACAGCTTCCAATTCCTCAACAATAGCGTCACGATCTCTTTTGGCATTCTTCAAGGCCGCATTCAATCGCGAGATTTCGTCCTTCAAAGCATCAGTTTCTTCGCTAGCTGCCACCATTCGTCCGACAACCTTGGATGCATTGGCGTTGCCTTCAGTGATACTCTTAAGATTGTTGATTTCTTGTCGATGTTGTGCCCGCAACTCATCTTGTCTGTTTCTGACTTCTTGTGCATCCTCTTCGACAGCCTGGAGTTCCTCTTGTGTCAGTTTGAGCTCTTCCTTCGTCAATTCAAGTTCCTCACGAAGTTTGTGTTCTTCTTCCAATCGAGTTGCATTCTCTTCTCGCAACACCTTGATGAGAGTTTTGTCCTTTTCGGCAGCCTTGACGCCTTCAGACAACAGTTTCTCAACTTGGGGCTTAGCGGCCTCGGAGTTCGACAGTTTTTCTTCAGTTTGTGACAAAAGTGCCTCCGTCTCGATGAGTTGTTCGGTTACCAGTTCAAGTTCATCCTCCAGCTTCTTGACGTAAGCTTCATCCACGTCGCTCGAAGGTGCCGCTCCGGTCGTGGCAGTCTTTTCTTTTCCTTCGGTTTGGTCAAGGCTGTTATCGATTGCCGATTCTGCTCTAGCGTCCTCCAATTCAACAGCGTGCCGTTCTCGCTCGATCTCTAATTCCAATCGAGTTTCCTCGAGTTCGCTCTCCTTAAAGGCCAGTTCTTCGTGGACAGCGTCGCACTCGTCTCGAATGGCCAAAAGATTTCCTTCGACCTCGCGATATTTTGCTTCTAGCTCATCTTGGTCTTGCTCGGCCTGACGACGGAGCTTCTGTTCCACTTTGAGCTTGGCACGACTGTCGCTGAGTGCCTTTTCGAGACTGGCCAATTGAGGAGCGATGTTTTCGAGTTGTCCAGATAAGGCAGCGTTGGCCGCGGATGAGTCGGCAAGCTTCTCCTCTGTAGCAAAGTAGTACGACGGCATCGAGTAGAGTTAGTCACTTCGCGATTAGGCTCTATGATACAAAGCGGCCGAGGCCGAATCAAAGGTCGGAATCGCCAATTCGAAAGCGCGATGATACATTTTTTGACAAACTTACGCATTTTGGCCAATTCGGCATCTAATTCCTCTTCGAGCTCTCGAGAGCTGGCAATGTATTCATCGAACGCCGATTGCAACGCGGCAAGCTCGGCCTCGCGCTCCTCCATCGTGGGAGGATTGTTCACTGGCATGGTTCAACACGAGTGTGTAGGGACGGATTCTCCACGCAATGCTAGAAATGGGAAGTTGGGAGTTCCAGCTAGTTCGTCAGATATTCGCTTTGACCACCAGCCAGAAAGAGATAGAGGTGATGATCCGATCAAACAAGAGGAATGGAAGGCGTCTCTTGTTGTGCTATGATCAATTGTGACTTCGGTGGTCAACGATCGTTGTTTTCTATCTCATTTTAAGTTTGTCCCCCACCCTCAAGTCGTCATTGATCCATGAACCATGATGACCCGTCTCTCTAAAAAACATATCTTGCTACCGTTGAGATTGATGCGCGCACAAAAATAATGTGAGAAGAGACATAATACTCAATACGTGCAACCGACTCGATCGATCCCAAAAAAGGTTTTGTTTTCATAATTATTTGCCCCTTCCAACCTGAGTTCGGATTTTTTTGTTCACGTTTGCAGTCGTTAATCACAATCACAATGGGTGTGGTGTCGTGTTGAGCGGCTTCCATGATGCATCAGTATTTTTTTTGGACCTCTCTCTGCAAGTTGAAACAGGAAACAAGCAAAGAGAATACTCACAGGCAACCGGACGACAAAAGTTCTCCAAAGAGCGATGGAGAAGGCTACAGAGACGGCGGCGGCGGCGGCTCCCGGCTCCTCAGTGGAGCTGCCGGAAAACCGTTTTGCATTGGAGTTGGAATTCGTTCAGTCCCTGGCGTCTCCTGCGTATCTGCACTATCTTGCGAGTATGTCGAACGACGAAGGCCAATCCCTCCTTCTAGACCCTCGCTTCAAAGAATTTCTGCTGTATCTGCAAAAAACATGGAGCAATCCCGAGTATAGTCGCTATATTACCTACCCGCACTCTCTGTATTTCCTCGACTTGCTGATCAGCAACGACGCCGTGTGCCGGGAATTGGCGCAAGTTTCCTTTCGAAACTTTTGCCATCAGCAACAATACTACGCCTGGCAGAATCGGTTTGTTACTTTGTACGGCGGGGGCGAAAGGAAAGAAAATACGGAGAACGCAGAAACGAACAAAGATGGATCGCCGACGACAACTGCAGGCCAGTCCGACGTTGCGATGACTCCGAACTAATACGACGAAAAGTTTGCGTCGGCTCTCTGAAAAACGAGGCACTAAATGAACACAGATTCAAAATTTAGTATAAATGCGAGTCTATTCTTACAAGAATTATTGTATCGAACAGTATTCGTACGGTAATTCCCGATCTCGATTGATAGATGAGTTCATTTTTTAATTCCGCCACCCATTCTTCTCCAAGACAAATATGGCATCCTCTGTCACGATTTTTCGTTCGCGAGGGCTGAATCGAGGATTCCCTTTCTGGATGTGTATTACTGTGAAGCTCGAGGACGAAACGATTCCTGGATCTTCCGATAGCAAGTGCGTGAACTGTTCGTATCCGCTGCTGGTTTGCCCCACCACCGAGTTGTCATCTTCGTAGCCATCCTTGCTGAATTTCCATTCGATGTCGGGTGTTGTTGTTTGAGCTGCCCGTTGTCCAAAGAGAGAAACCCCAGACATGGCTGCGGCCACATCGATGTGTACATGTAGCGGGGACACGGGACCATCAGAAGAAACAACAACACTGCGAACATGCGAGGACAGTGCTCCGAGGGCGTCACCTCCACTGTAGTTTGATTTGCTCGTAGCTACGAATATCAAACTCCCGATAAGGGTCAGAAGGATAAATATTAACCCAACCCCGAAACCGACTTGGGCAATCCGCGAGGTAAAGTAGCTTTTTCCTTTGCTTTCTAGTCTGGGCGGGAACGCAAAATAGCTTAGCTTGGACATGCCCACGGCTGCTCCCAAATTCAACATGGGCAGCGCGGGAAAAACGAATCGCATTTCCTTGTGCCCCAAGAAAGAATATAACACCACAAATCCAAAGATAGGGAGGAGGAATCGAAACCACTGTGTATCCAACCAAAAAATAATGCTGCCGAGATCATTCGCATTGTTTGGTGACAGTCGCCATCTTTTCTCGCAGACAACGAGGCTTTCTACGACCGGAAATATGGACAGTGGCACTAGCAATAGTGTCAACAACATACTCTTAGGCAGGGCATTCGTAAAGTACCAGTGCCACGGAGAGAGCCCCCATTCCTGAGACTTTCCGAGGATAGTGTTGAAATAGAATACTTCTCCTTCAGGCCATAGTGGTCGTCGCCACAAGAGGCTGTCTAGAGGGGTCGTGAGAACCAGAGATACAATACCAGTTAAAATGCCAATTTTCAACGCAGTGAAGATAGAGAGCTCTTGTCGAAACAACCACGACAATCCCAGGGTAACCAAGAGAAGCAACAAATCGCACCGAAAAATAGCAGTCCCGAAAACAATCAGAGCTGCTGCGGATTGTATTTTTCTCTCGACCCAAAATGAATAAGATTGCAATACAACAGCCAGTGCGAAGGTATTGGGAAGCATTCGACTCGAGTAAAATGGCATGTGGAACTGACACGCCGTAATCACCATAATCCAGGACCCCGTTGTCATCACTGGATTTGATGTTTTCCACGGCGAAGACGAAGTGGACGCAGGCATTCTGTCGACTGCCCAGGCAAACCGTACCCACCCCAGAAAGTTGAGCGATAGCAGGCAAAGACGAGCCAGAAACTGCACCAGCATGGGATCAACATCGGTATTTAGCAGTGAACACGGTGACAAAAGCATCTGACAAAGAAATGACAGGATTGCTGGTCCTGCAAATGTGCGAGGAACAACTATAATAACGAAAAATTGGAAAGACACCGCCGGTAAGATGAGAATTGGAGCATTTTTCCAACGCATGCCCAATAGCAGCCAAACTGCGACTGTTCTGCATAGAATGAAATTATCCATGTGGTTCATACGAACACGAATCCAACCTACCCCCAGGATATTGCAAATGGTCATACGGCAGATCCTTTGATGTTTCTTCGGCATGATTCCAAAGACTATGGTATTGTGCTCTTAGGGCAGGCCCTAAGCCATGGTAGTACAAGTCATGGGTTGCTTGCAGTTGAAAAGATTCTTCGACCTTGCTGTGGGGGCATAGGATCAAGCCGAACAGACACGTCGCGAACAAGAAGCTTGCCGAAACACAGAATCCAATCTTTGCCCGAGTCATCGTTCTAATTTTCACCCCTTCCACTTTCTTCGGCCACGAAATTACAGCCGTCGACGTTGAAAGGAACTCTATGGCGGGAACAAAGGGAAAATAACAGGGTACTTATACCGGTATATCGGTAGTATGATGCAGAATCTTCGTTCCTAACTTGCCTGGGCCATGGTTGAACAATGGTCATGTTTCCATCGTGGATCAAGTTGTCGGTATTTTTCGGGTTGATCTTGGAACAAAAAATCCATCCGTGAGTCGAACGAATCAATCATGTGGTGTCAGCATGCGGTATTCAAACCCTCACGATTGAATTCCCACTATTCATAAAAATCTGAAATGCTGATGTCAGACCAAATGACATGCCAGCGGACTCTTCAATATTGAAGTCCAGATGAAATACATATCTTAATTCCTCTATGTGCAAAGAATGTTGGATTTCAAGCTCAACACCTTTCCAACGCCCAACACTTAGCAAATTAAACAAACTTTCAACGCTTGCTCACAATCTTAGTTTTAGTTCGCTTTCAAACACATTCATACCTACAATTACTACACTACATTCGTCATTTAGAGGCATACGACACTGTTTGAACAGTCAAATAACTGTTTTGGCCCTTCATTCAAGTAACAACCAACAAACAAACAACTGCTCTTTTTCCAGATTGTCCGCCAGCAATGACAAGTTATTCTGTTATCCCTTTCAAGTTTGACTTGGACCAAGAAGAGTCCCTTGAGAAGATAGCCTAGAATTCAAACACACAATTACTGCAAAAGGAGTCTCAGAGACTGCCAAGGTTAAAGTACCTCTCATTACTGCAGGAGAACCCCTTTTCCAAGTGATTTTTGCCATCAATGAATTCTCACATGCAACAAAAACTCTTTCCTTAACAACAGGACCAAAGCAATATGAAAAAAATTCTCATCTCCTCAGAGACTATGCCGATTGAAACTGGTGGAATGAGTATGTACCATCCAACATACCAAACCAAACCATGGAAAACTTTCCAACCATAATCAATGCCTTCATTGCCTAAAAGTTCAACAATAACACAGATGCATAGTACAGATGCCACAAAAGGTTCCACGACAACATTAAGAATACCACCAACATGATTGTACACCAGTTTGTCTCCATGGTTACCTTCCACAACCATGTGATCCTGCATCTACTTCCCAGACATCCAGAAAAGAGCCCATTCATCAATGATGAAGACTTCAACAGTCTGATATTTGAATCCATGCCAATAGAATGGAAGGACTCCTATGAAGAACCACTCTCTTTATGAAGCTACCCTTACACAGATACTAGTGACAAGGATGGAGAGATACCAAAACAAAGAAAACAAAAAAATGAGAGAAAAAATCTTAATAATTCCTCCCAAAACAGAAATAACAGCCATGACAATGGCAACAACAACAACAGAAACAACAGTAATTGCCGCAATGGAAACAAATGTAACAATTACAATGGAAGTAATCAGAATAACAACAACCAATCAAACAACAACAACCACAACTGACAGCAAGGTTCCAGCAACAGTCAATGCAACAACAGCAACAACTCTGGAAGACTATCAGAAACCTCACCTTGCTCTATTCACCCAGGGGCAAACCATACTTAGGGACAATGCTATCTCAATGCCAACAACCCGAACTGACCTAACAGGAATAATAATAACAACAACAATGCGCATGCGAATGATTGCAATTCCAATAGCAACAACAGCAACCGCTCAAGCAATTGATCCTCTCACAGCAACAACTTACATAAGCCTGAACAACACATGTGTGTCTTCATCAATGAACCACCAGAAGAAACTGCGCCAGAAGAACTTTGGGTAGATCTCTTCCATGTGGATATCAATATTGATTCCGAATACTATAATTCCGATCTTCAAAGATTTCCGAAAACCTTGGATTCACTCAACAAGAATAGCAATGTTGCCTCCAACAACAATAGCAGCCGCAATGATGATGACATCCATCTTGCTCCAACCACAGTCAGTGTCTGTAACTCCATCAACAAGACACCAGGAAAGTGCTACCTAAAGACCCTCTTTGATTCTGGATCAACCGACAATCTCATTGTTGAATCTTCCATCCCCTCAGGAGCTCAAAAGCACTCCCTTGCTCAACCAATCCAAATGCAAACAACCAATGGTAGAGCCACTTGTAATCACTATGTGATCTTGGAGAGTACCATGTTTCCAGAGCTATCCTACTCCATGAGAGTAATGAAGATCAAGTGTTTTGTTGTCACCCAGAATATCAACGATCCCTTCTGCTTCATTAACAGACCTGTAGAGTACATAGGCATTTGTGAGACACACCCCAAGCCCCCAAAACATGAGTGCTCACCACCATTTCCTGTTGTGCAACCAGGTTTGAACTGGATATGGCTCCCTTAATTGATCTGCAACATCAAAACCATCATTTCATTGTTGTACTTATCAATAAAATTCATGCAAAGGAATCTAAGCTTTTCAATCCTTCGTCCTGTGTCCACATTGTAGACAGGTTTTTCATTCACTATCCACTTGATGACTGACACTACCATGCTTAAGTAGTGGACTGGCTTTGTGTCATACACACTTGAAGCAATTATATTCTTGGACAGTGGGTCACCTTCAAGAATAGCAGCCTTCACAGTACCACAAACAGCATGCGCCTGCTTTGGATTTGTCACTTCTTCCTGCAGCACACAGTCAGGTAATCTGCGTCCGCTCTTCCTTGTTACTCCATGGCACAGGACCTTGTAAGAGTGATTGAATGCTGTGCAGCAGAATGGAACAGAGTTGTACAAGTTGTCCATGCTAACTCTGTGATAGCAATCCTTCAGTGTATCAAAGAGAGCCATTGTTTGGGCATGGAGAGCAGACGGACCTTGATTAGTGTATCTGGCTGCTGGTGGTGGTTCATTTCTCATGTAGAATTGATAGCAATAACCAGTGTTGCACAATGCGTCAGCTTGGAAACCATCCCCAACATTCTTGCAAGCGGTCCTCTTCTTGTCTGTGCATTTGCCTTGGAACCCCATAGTCATCTCATCCACTGACACCCCAGGTCCAAGTTGCCAGCACTGGGGGAACATGTGGCTCATAAACTTGAGCAACGGCCACACCTTCCAGTTAGGATACTGTGTCCTAGGGGGTGGGAGTATCCTTGGATCCTGACAAGCAAGAAAGGCTTTGAAGTGCCTGTGGTGCCGCTCTGTGTTGGCACCAAAGCTCTGATAAATGAAGTCATTGTCATTAACAGGATCAACAATTTGTGGCTGAAACTTCATTTCAACCCTAGGAGAGAGGAATAGTCCATGGAAGATCTACAAGCCAAATTGTTGCCTCAGTTCACTTCCAGTGAAGTTCTTGTAGTCCTTGTAATGAGTACCACCAGGTCCTGCTTCAGCTACACCAGCCTTGAGGTTTGTCCACGTTACCATATCTTGAAAGCTGGAGGAATCCCCCCCCCCCCCCCCCCTTGCTTCTTCAAAGGAAAGACCAGCTCAACGAACTCATGCAGATTGGTACTAGAAGATAGCTTGTGCTTCCTTGCAAAGTCTGGATTAATAGTGCCCTTCTCTTGAACTTGCTGCTCTGTCAATGGGTTACCTTGTTGGTCTCTCACTCTTTAGGTTGACCCACCAATCAAATCTGTAAGCTATAGTTTTTCGTGGGAACACGTGACATCAAATTGTTCTGCAAAATCATGCTTGGTAGAAATGAAGTCTGCAAACTCTTCAGGGATAGTTGGATCTCTTGCTTTTGCATCAAATGAAGGATTGGCTCGCTCTGAGACTGCTGTGGTGAGTGGAAGAAACGACCTTCCACATCTACACTGACGCTTCTGCTTATCAGCTCAGAGCTGTCATTATCCAAGACGGCAATATCATTTTTTGCCTCTCCAGAAAATTGAATGAAGCTCAACAGAAATACCTAACCATTCACAAAGAAATGCTCTGTATTGTTGAAGTTTTCAAAGAATTCAGACCAATCATTTGGGGAGCAGAAATTGTTGTTTGGACTGACCGCATCAAGTTGACTCACCAAAACCTCACAAGTCACCAAATTATGACTTGGAGAATGCTCCTTGAAGAATTATCTCCAGTATTCAAGTATATCAAAGGCAGAGACAATGTGATTGCTAATGGACTCTCACGGCTCCCCATGCAGCAACCCAGGGAGGGAAAAAAGGAATCTCCGAATCCAACTCCAACTGATTTGGAGATTGCAACAACTCCAACGGATCCAACAGACACCTTCCCTTTCCAATTTATTCATCAATTACCCAGCTGACATCCCCATGTACCCCTTAGCCTTCACACAGCTTGCTGAAGATCAAGCTGCAAATATCAATATTGCCACCAATCAAAGATACACCACAGAGAATTTCAATGGTACCGGCTTGAGAATTGTCAAATCCAAAGGCTGCAAGAAAATATTAATCCCTCCAAACTGAGTACACGTCACAATCAAATATTACCACCATGTGCTTGGCCATGCCGGCGCTGAAAGATTGTATCAAACCATCAACCAATTTGTAAATGCTCCGAACTTTAAAGACCAAATCAACTCCTTCTGCAAATCTTGTGATGCCTGCCAAAGATGCAAACATAGCCACCAAAGCCATGATCAACCTCCAACCAAAGAAGCCCGATACATCCCCTGGGATACAATTGTAATCAATGGAATCGGCCCTTGGAAGATCAAGATTCATGGCCATGAGACACTCAAATTCAATGGATCCACCACCGTGGAAATGTGCACTAGTCTCTTGGAAATAATCCGCGCACCACAAGTCAATCCAACTGGCCTCATGGCTCTCCACACCCTCAACAATGGTTGGCTCTCCAAACCGGTGAACTGCATCTTTGATCAAGGAACCAACTTTATGAGCAATGACTTCCAAATTTACCTTGACAATATTGGAATCAAAGCCAAGCTTTGTTCAGTCCAAAACCCACAAGCCAATGCAGTCCTTGAACGTGTGCACGACACTATCAAATAGCAATGAGAACCAGCCTCAACACCAATCCGCCACAGATCCTCCAGCAAGGAACCAACGTTGTCAATAGTATTTTTGCTTCAGCTCAGTTTGGGGTCAGATCAACAGTTCACAAAACATTTGAAATAATACCCAGCTCCCTTATCTTCCATCGTGACATCATGTTCCTACCAATTCCAGTTATCACTGGTGACCTTGCCATGGTCAGAAATAGAAGACAAGAATTCCAAATCAACAAGAATGTTGTGAAATGTAATAGCCATACTAGGAAACTGCATGAATATTGTGTTGGAGACCAAATTATGATGAAAAATGAAACGCAAAATCCAGCTGCTTTTGAAGCAAGAAGCAAAGGTCCCTACACTATCCAGCAAATTCATACGAATGGTACCCCGTTTCCTTCCTCTTAGACCAAAATGTGGTCCAAAGCATGAGCATTTGGAACATCAAACAGTATCACACCAATTAAAAATTTCACTAACTAGTGAATACTGGTTGCACGGGAATATAAAAATTCTGTGCAACCAAATGAAGTTTTTACGAGAAGAAAAAGAGTGTGCATTATTTGTCGCTAGAACGTGTGCGCCGACCCCTTGAAAGTGGTATTTTTCTTTAAGCGCGAGTATTTCGATCCGACCTTTGTCTTGCGTTTCGACGCAGGGGCAGCTGTCGTCGAAATCGTTTGAACGGCTTGGGCGTCGGGAGCAACTTCTTCTCCCAAAAGATTCTTTCCGCTGGACGCCATCATTTTTTTTGCTCCCGCCGATGCAGACGCCGCCAACGCCTCGGCACGTCTCGCTGCCGCCTCTGCTCGCAACTTGCGAATGTCCACTTCGTTGCCGCTTTTGTCTTTCAAGCTGGACGGTGATTTTCCGTCCAATCGAGCCCCGTCTCCGGCATTGACGGCCCAGTAGTCGACCTTCGGTGCAACCTGCGGAATGGCGGCATTTCGCTGGACACCGGTGCGTCCCGTGCGTTCCGCTAGCATCGCCGTGGACGGACCGTCTGATTCTTCCTCGTCTTCCGGTCGCAGGATCTCGCCATTGACGATTCGCGTTCCTTTCGGTTTCTTGTCCTCGTCGTCGGCGTTGGTTCCCGACGACGCATCCAAATTGGTTGCGGAAGACGTGGTCGACATTGTGGTGGGACTCGACGTGCCATCATTGGTAACAGAAGCAGTGGCTTTTCCGCTGTAATCGGGTTCCTTGTACCCAACGGGTGCGTCAAAGTCTACATTACAATCGGTTTCGATAATACAAGCGGCATCCTGCGGTTCTACTTCCTTTAGTTCGAAATGATAGTTTTTGTTGTTGTATGGAAGCTGAATGATATCTCCTTTTGTGACGCAACTGAAATTCCTAAGGGCATGTTCCAGAACGGCACGGGGGTTGGAGATCTCCAAAAAGTCAACCGATTGCGGTTGCAACTTGACAAACGTCGCCTTGGGCAGACTGACGTTGGTAACCGTTATGACCGCTCCCTCTTCGATCAGCAAATTTTGCATCATCCAAAACGGAATATAACAGGTTCCTTCTTCGGCAGTAAATTCCAGTACGCCGCTGTGTGTAATTTTGTTGTCGACGCTGGAAGACAACTTGAAAAGCATAGGATAATCGACTTGCAATCGCGCCAACGTGTCAAACGCCGATGGCGGCAATAATATTTTGTCTCCTTTCTAAAGTCAATAATTTTCCATGGATACAACAGTCAATACAACAGTCAATAAGTTATTGGAGATTTTGTTGAGGTTTGGGGACAAACCAAATAAAAAGTCATTTGCCAATTGCCAATGCCGAAGACGGGATCGTGAATCGCGGACATATTATTGTTCGTATATTCGGTACAAGACTGTCTGTTCGGTGGTTACCAACGCCGCATTTTTGGAATTGAAATTATTGGATTCACAATTATCTTATCGCACTCCGGTCCAATGAAACAGCACCAAAGAAAAGAAACCTACCTCCAAATCAGGTTTGTCTGCGTATGCTACGCTATAGCAGTGATATTGTTCTTCGAAACGACGATTGGCGTCGTACCCACCGCCGAAACCCCCGACCCCGTAGCCGCCGTAACCTCCGCCAAAGAAACTCATGATTGTGATTCCGATGCTGTTTGTCGGGTAACTGGTGTTTTGTCTTCGCTTGTGACTGTGCTATTGATGGTATTTGGCCTCGATCTGGTGTCACGAAGGTAACGTAAACGTAAACGTACTCGTATTCCCTTGTTGAACAGAAACATTCATTACTTTTCGTTTTCTGTTCAAAGAAAATAAGCGTCATATGTACCGTACGAGTAGTGTTTGTATTGAGTTCGTCCACTCGTCGTGGACAAATTTCGAATGGGATCGTCGTCCATCGTTTTGATTGTTGAGAAACTACAAGTACTTCGTAGTATTTAGGGGAATTAAATATCCCCCTTCTGAAAAGGCGCGCTCACCACTTCTCAAAAGTTTAATGCCGAGAATAAAAAAACTTCCTAGTACCGTAGGGCGTATCCTACTCATACGGTACAGTGAGTGTACAAGATAAAAATACCACAATTAATACCCAGTACCAAAACCATGTAGAAGTCTACAGTAAATAAACATATGTGTGCTCCGCACACTGAAGTCTCTTCAAAAAAAGGACAAGTCAAAAGACCCTGAAAACACACCGAAAAACTCACTCCTAAGACAATTTTTTTGACGGGATGTCCGATCATCGAAATCACGAATGTCGGCGCATAGACCCTTCATCGACCCTTCTGTTTCTCCTTCCATAGAACAGACCATGAAGGTTCACCACCATAAAAATAGTACAAAATGGCACCAACTCAAATACCTACACATTCCGCTACTTGGTTTTTGATCTGGAAGGGTATTCGAACCACAATTCTACTGCGAATAACACACAAAGATATGAAAAATCGAGGATGACAACGACGACCCTTCTCCGACCCATCTGTTTCCCCTCCAATAGAAGGGAAGATGAGTGTGGACATGTACAAATACTACCACATTCGGACACCATCCTGTTCCTCTACTGATTTTTTGACTTGGAATGGCAATCGGATGGCAATTGAATGGATATCGAACGGCAATTTGGATGGCAAGTTACGACCCTCCAACAACCCTTCTGTTTCTCCTTTGATAGAACAGACCATGAAGGTCGGCCATCAAACAAATAGTACAAAATCACACCAGCTCAAATACCTAGATGTTACTCTGCTTTGATTTTGATCGGGAAGGGCATTTGAACGGCAATTCTATAGCAACAAATAAGAACACGAGTTATGAAGATACAAAAAAACGCGCCAACGACGGCCCTGCTATGCCGACCCATCTGTTTCCCCTCCAATAGAAGGGAGGATGAGGGTTCACATGTACAGATACTGCTACATTTGAACGCCATCATGTTACTCTCCAACTTTGCCGATCTGGAATGGCAATCGACAAGAGAAATTCAAGTATACAAAGATACGGAAAAACCGACACTATTTCGATTTTGACCACCATTCTGTTTCTCCTTCGATAGAACAGAGCATGAAGGTTTGCCACTGTACAAATAGTACAAAATGATACCTACTCAAATACCTACACATCGCTCTACTTCGTTTTTGATCAGGAAGGGTATTCAAACGGCAATCAAACACCATTTCGAGCGCCGTTTCGAGCGCTGTTTCGAGCAGCGTTTCAAGCAGCGTTTCAAGCAGCGTTCCGAGCAGCAGGAAGCCAGCAGCAAGCAGCAAGCAGCGTCGTTTTGAGCGGCGTGTTGGAGCAGCAGGAAGCCAGCAGCGGCGTTTTGAGCGGCGTTTTGGAGCGGCGTTTTGGAGCGGCGTTTTGGAGGAGCAGCAGGAAGCAGCCAGCAGGAAGCAGCCAGCAGGAAGCAGGAAGCAGGCCTTGGATAACAAGGAGCTAGAGTGGTACCAAGTAACACCACTCCTCCCCACTGATACTACGAGGAGGAGCTAAAGGAGGAAAGGGGTGTTGACATGGTAATCTCTATGGCTTCGGAAGGACAAGCACAATGGAGGTCCTTGCTAGCTAGTACCGGTGTTGCTTAGCGTTTCAATGCTGCTACAGGGGGAGTAGTAGCGTTTTGATGCTGCTACAGGGGGGGACAAGGCTAAACCGGTATTACCATATTGGTGGTACTGGCAAGTACTCGTAGGAACAAGTACAAACGGTACGGTACCGCCGATCATTGGTACCATTTTGGTGGTACCGGAGTACCACTCACTTGTTAAGTAATAAAGTAATTTTTTCAACGCTGCACGTGTTTTTAGGTATACTCAAGCGTAAAGAAGGAACAAACGGGCGGGATTAACAGCAGCAGCGTGGAATTTGACTGATTCCTTGACACCACACCTGTGTAGAATCTAGTAGAATCCCTACTACAACCTGGATTTTTGCTGTTTTTCCCTGGTTGTAATTCATAATTTCAAAATGAACCACTTTCAAAGGCAAACTGTTCCCCCGACCATGGGAATAGACACTTTCCACTGCTTCCTTTCCTATTACAACAACAAGAAACCCATTCTATCACACTGTAAGTCATTGCCGGTCCTTTGTTTGCTGGGGGGAGATGATCAGGCTATTCTATTTCATTTGCTGTTGTCGTCGTCATTTGTTTATTCATAGTAGTACCACTCACGACGATGGTGCTTCTTTTTGCTTTTGACCATGGGAATCGCTCCTTTCCAGCAACAATGGCTCAAACCATTTCACCCTTGAAAAGCAAGGCTGCTCCAGCTCCTTGGACTTGGTCCTCTGGTGCTCCAGCTCCTTGGACTTGGTGATCAACAGACGCAACAATGACAGACACAACAGCAACAACAACCCAACGTTCTTGGTCTGTACCAGCCAGGAATTCTTCATCGAGCAACCCCTATAACAAGAAGAAGAATCCCCCTCCCCCCCCCTCCTTCTGGATCTTCAACTACCACCGCTAGCAAGAGGAAGAAGAAGCGCGCCCGTTGCATCCTTCCTCCTCTTTCTTCTGGTTGCTCCTTCAATCCCAGCACCGGCTGCTTCTTTGGCGCCAGTCGTATCCACGGCATCCAAACGTCACATAAACGATGCTCGTGCTTTCGTAAAATTCGTGCGATGTTTTAAAATATTCCGAAACATTTTGTTGCGCGCACAATAAATAATTCTCTACCTATTTTTGCACGCAACAATTTCAAGTAGGACTATTTTCCTATCCATATTTTCACCCCCTGTTTCATGGTTGCTTCCAAATTTTTCTATTCTACAATTTTGTTTCATGCTTACCCCGTTAATATTTACTCGCCATTGAATTTTTGTTATTTTCCATACGAAACTCATCTTTTGTAATAATATCCTCTATGTACACCGATATTGTCGTAGCGTTGATACCATTTTCTGAACAAATATACGAGCTTCTTGATAACCAGCAATGTATTCTGTTATGTTGCTTTCACAATACTCACACTACATTTATCGAATATCAAAAGCCAACAACCATATTTTTGTACTCATAAGAAAGTATTTTATCCGCATTTGCAATAATCTCCGACATTTCACAATATTCACGCTACGCTTATCAAATACGGAAATACAACAAACATATTTTGTAACAAATACGAAAGTATTTTATCAGCCTTTGAAATTACCTTGTTTATTGTATTATATTCGAACAGAAGACCCAGAACAATATTGTGCAAACCATAAAATAATAATGAACTAGCCGTTCTACTATTGATGTTGATATCATCAATTACTCTTGTTCGTTTTTATTGTATTCCATGAAAAATTTGTAGTCCTCATCATCTTCGCCTAGAATCTCAACCAAGGTACGTTTTCGCTTCCGTGTTTTTCCCTCTTTGTTCTCCTCCTTATCTTGTTATTTACGATTGCCATTTTGCTTTTGGTACATTTTAAGTATTTCCGTCTCTAATTCTTTCGACTGTTGTTCCTCCCTTTGTTCTTCTAATTCACTTACTAGGTATTTGTAAAGATCTTGTCCCTCGTTACTCCACCCCTCCTTATTTCCAGACTTACCGTCAGTGAATTTTTTTCTCAACCTTGTGCCCTTTGTTGTGTTTAGCCACGAGTCGTAGTGGTTGTAAAGGAAAAGCAATGCAAAAGCTTCATCGCTTGGGGTGAAAATGTTACTGACTGTCATTCTGACTGATTTTCTTTTGAAGTCTGTCTGTTTTGGTGACACCGCTCCAAGAATTCTTTTCATGAAGTATTTGAATTCTGGTGAACTTTTCTGCCGATAGTCTTCGTGCAATTGGTACCTATTTTCTGAGTTCAGGTCTTGTGTGTCTGTGATTAGAACCATTCCTGGGAAACTATCTGGTATCTGGTTGTTTCTTTTATTGTCTACGTGTCAGTGTTAATACGACCAAAATGTTAGAATGGCTTATGAAAGAGTGCATGCCGGCAATCATTTTCTTGTTCGTTGCGTACCTTTGTAGTTTTTCCTGGCAAGATTTTGAGCATTGTGCCTACACGCAGTCACTGCTCTGCAATAAATTCCACTCCACTTTTGGTCTTTTATATCGATCGTATTTGGTATTTCATTGTTATTCGCTTGTTTTACAATTTTGAATATTGTTGCCTTCACGAATCTAATCTCTGGCGGGAATTTAAATTTCCTGAACGCTGTTTCTTTGACATGTTTGACAATGCTGTTTTCCAAGTTATTGTTATCGGATTCTTTTGTTGTCTGTAGAATATTTCTGTTGCTACTGTCTGTTGTTTTATATGTTTGGCTATCGTTTGTGTTTGTTTGGTCACTTCCCGATACACTGCTGTTTGGGCTGTTTGTGTTATTGGTAACAATGGTTTTACCTGTCACCGGACTGCAACTACTACTCAGTTCTACCATTATTTTTTGTTAAATCGTGCACCTCAACGTACCGTTTTTTCCTTTGATTGATTTGGCGCGCTATTTTTATGATAATAATGTTGTTTGTAGGAATCGTCTGTTATTTTTTTTTCATTCATACTGTACACACTGTAATCTCTTTATTTACTGTCTCCAAGGAATAGCTGTATTTCAACTAATTGTACTATCTGTGAATGTTGTTGTACTGTCGCCTGCCTATCTTATTTTCGAGCGTGCCGTGATATTCTGGAATGTGGAGTCCTCAAAATTTTGGCGCGGATCCAAACATTTTGATGTTCCCTACCCTACCGTACCGTACGGTACCATATCATTCCGTATTTATTTATTTATTTATTGTTTTTCAATTTTCTGCAACGGCGTTGCAAGAAATTCTATTTTTTGGGTGGTTGACACTCACCCCTTAATTAATTATGGATTGGACCACAATTTGTAGGTTCAACGGAGGAAATGCTTTTTTTGTTGTTTTGTTGCTTTCTGAGGAGTACATTTTTTGAATGTATCAACTTTTTAAGGTGATATTTTACTTCATTCCCGTTCTATTTTTTGCACTTAATTTGTACCGGTGATACCGTCAATATTGTCATGGTTTTTTTTTGTAATGGAATCCTTACAGAGTTGCAGAGTTAGTGTTTCACGCGTCCCCATGCTCCACAAGGAATGGTATAGTTGTTATATTCCTCTAAATCTTCCGGTGAATTCCAACGTTTTTCGTAAAGACTTAGCCATTTCTTAATTTTCCACTCGTTTTCGTCTTGTTCGCTCTTTCCCCCCCCTGTTTGTCACTTCTTTTACTTTCCGTTTTTCTTTTTTGACTGTTTTCTTGCTTTGTTCATGAACGAATCCCACTTATGTTTGGTACATTTTTTTTCCGTGTTTTTGTTATTTATCTTCTCTTCCTTTATTGTCGGAAATATTTCTTGTGTTGAGTACCACTCGTTATTGTCTGTTGATCTGCAATACCATTCCAATCTGTCATTTTCGATGATTGCCTCATTCGTCATTTTGCGCCAGTTGTTGAACCAAATGTACGTCATACAAGAACAGTTCCCAGGGTGGTAATGTATACATTCTTTTATGTGTTCTCTTGCCTCCGGCGTCAGATTACTCCATTTTTTTGCCGGGAAAGTACGACCGTCTTGTATCATTCTCTCTCGTTCTATTGATTTTACTTCCGGTCCAATACCCACGTTGTCGTAGCACTTAATGTCTTCCGATGTTTTCAATGCGGGATAACCACATGTAATGTATGCAAGAATGACTCCCATTGCCCATACATGGTCCATCCCGTCAGTGTTCCCTTCTTTGTAGTCGGGAAATACTTCCTCGGTTATGTACTTGAAGCATTGTTCCCAAATGTTCAAAGCTTCGTCCTCCTCGAAATGTCCTTTTTTGCTGTTGAGTCTTTGTCGCACTTCTTCTATCTTCTGGCATCCACTAAGGATTGTGTTAACCAAGTGTCCATTTTTGGCACACAATGCATCAAATCCTGTTTCAAAATGATATAGAAACGGGTTTCTGTTGTTGTTTACGTCATCGTGGTTTAGCTCATGCATCTGTTTGTTGTAATCCTTGGACAAGACAGTACCCCGGGTTGGCACAACTGTTGTTTTGTGTGTCGGTTTAGGTGTTTTGTTTTTCATTTTCCTGTTATTTCCCATTTGTAACGCAGTCATGCACCTAGTTGTACCACAGTACACCTAACGTTTGTACTCCAACGCCAAATCATAAAGTTGGTGTATGTTGTTTTCTCCAGGCATAGTAACTTCAGTTTTTGGTTGTGGCTGTTTTTTCCCGAATACGCATAATTCTTACTATTGTTACGTACCGGCACCAACGCTACGACGGTGCACGTAAATAGTCTGATTCAAAAACAGACAAGCTTTAAGTAGTGTAACTTTCCTTGTCTGCATGCGATTGGTTCTTGATATACCGTAGAGATGAACGTGTCCGGTGGATCGATACCTCCGTAGAGATGTGTACAAGATGTATTCTTCGTACTTCCTTGGTACTATTTTTTTAATATTGTATTGGTATGCTGCACATAAATTGTCTGATTCATAAACAGACTAGCTTTAAGTAGTGTAACTTTTCCCGTTTGGATATGATTGGTTCTTGATATACCGGTAGAGTTGAACGTGTCCTTTGGATCGATTCCCCTGTAGATATGTGTCCAAGGTGTGTTCTACGTATTATTTTTGTATAATTTTTTTATTATTGTATTGGGACGGTGCACACAAATTGTATGATTCAAAAACTGACTAGCTTTATGTAGTGTAACGTTCCCTGATCGTGTATGATTGGTTATTGATATAGAGGTGAATGTGTCCAGTGGTTCGATTCCCCCGTTGAGACGTGTACCAAGGGTAGTAGTTTCAGCAATTTTTTTTAATTTTTTGTTGATTTTCTTATGAAGAAGTAACCAAAATAGAGTTTCTCAGTTCTTTTTTGAGTGCAAAAGTGTGTTCTTTTCTGCAATTTTTGGATGAATATTGCTCATACTAATGATTGGGGAGACAATGAAACAATATTGATGACAATTCTCCTGCTATTACTTTAGTCAGTATGAATTGTATAATAATGGTTGTCCCTCGTCATGCATGCCCCAAAATTGTGATTCCTAGTCACTTTTTGAGTACAAGAGTGTGTCATTCGATTCAATTGAAGGATAAATATTGCTCATACTATGTATTTGGTCGACTATGGAACAATGCTGACGTTTCTCATGCTTATACTTTAGTAATTATGAATTTTATAATAATGTTAGTCCCTTGCCTTGGATGTACCAAAATAGTGATTGCTAGTCACTTTTGTATTGGTGAAGTGTGTCATTCAAGGGAATTGAAGGATGAATATTACTCATACTATGTATTGTTGGGTAGACTATGCAACAATGCTAACCTTTCTCAGGCTGATACTTGAGTAATTAGTATGAATTTTATATTAATGTTTTTCCCTTGCCATGCATGTACCAAATTATTGATTGCTAGTAATTTTCTAGTGGAAAATTGTGTCATTACAGGCAATTGATTGATGAGTATTGCTACTACTTTGGATCTGTGGGTATACTATGAAACAATATTATAGATATATCTCAGGTTGATAGTTTACTTGTTAGTATGTATTGTATAATAATGTTTCTCACTGGCCATCCATCATGTACCCAAATAGTGATTGGTACTCACTTTTGTATGATTGGTAAAGTGTGTCATTCAAGGGAATTGAAGGATGAGTATTGCTCATACTATTTATTGGGTAGACTACTAGTATGCAACAATGCTTACATTTCTCAGGTTGATACTTTAGTAATTATGAATTTATAATGTTTGTCCCTTGTCATGCACGTACCAAATTATTGATTGCTAGTAATTTTTTAGTGAAAAATTGTGTCATTACAGGCAATTGATTGATGAGTATTGATACTACTTTGGATCTGTGGTTACACTATTCAACAATGGTATAGATATATCTCAGGTTGATAGTTTACTTGTTAGTATGTATTGTATAATAATGTTTCTCACTGGAAATCCATCATGTACACAAATAGTGATTGCAAGTCACTTTTGTATTGGTCAAGTGTGTCATTCAAGGGAATTTAAGGATGAATATTGCTTCTACTATGTATTGGGTAGACTATGAAACAATGCTTACATTTCTCAGGTTGATACTTTAGTAATTATGAATTTATAATGTTTGTCCCTTGTCATTAATAATGTTTGTCCCTTGGCATGTATGTACCCGAATAGTGATTGGTAGTCACTTTTGTATTGGTGAAATGTGTCATTCGAGGCAATTGAAGGATTAATTTTGCTCATAATATGTCTTGGGTAGACTGTTCAACAATGCTGACATTTGTCAGGTTGATACTTTAGTAATTATGAATTTTATAATAATGTTTGTTCCTTGTCATGCATGTACCAAAATATTGATTGCTAGTCATTTTTTATTGGTAAAGTGTGTCATTTCATGCAAGAATCAAAGAATGAGTATTGATACTACTTTGGATTGGTGGATATAGTACTATGAAACAATAGTATAGACATATTATCTCAGGTTGATAGTTTACTAGTCAGTATGTATTCTATAATAAGAATGTATGTTACTGGCCATCCATCATGTACCAAAATAGTGACTGCTAGTCATTTTGTTTGTGCAAAAGTGTGTCATTAGAGACAATTACAGGATGAATATTGGTCATCAAGACGCATACCATGGTTTTGTTCCTAATTATGAAACAGAATGGACCAGAAATCTATGAGTTATACTTGAGTCAGTTTGTAAAATTTAGTAGTCCTAGTAATATTAGTTAGGTTTTTAGTGCGAATGGGTGTCATAGTAGGCTGCACTTTCAGGATCAATATTTCTCATACTATTGATGGAATACACTATGAATGATACTGGATAAGTTACAAGCAGATGCTTGCATTGGGTGGAACATAGTATGCCTCACTCATCCAATCTTTGACGAGTTGGTGGAACTGGTGTACTCTGACCCTGTTTTGGTTGTGTCAGAAGATGACTCGGATACCTCCACATTTCCATCCGCCGGGTCACAAATCCCAACATCCTTGCTGTAGCATTTTACTAAATCCGATACTTTTTTAATGCGTCGAGGATTGGTTTCTTTCAGACCGGAAACCTTAAAGTATGGGCACCATTTTTGCTGCTCCCCCACCTTACCTTTTTTGAAAATAAGATAATAACCCGGAACACGTTCATATTGCTTGTAGGGGCCGAAACAGTACCTAAAAACTTCTCCAATTAGAACTGGGCCATTTCTTCTTTCAGTGTAACGAACTTGTTTGTGTACTTCGTAAAGAGGATACATTATCTCTGGATCCTGATCTTTCAACAGCACACATAACTCAAAAGCTTGTGTGGTTTCATCTCCATTGATATTGATAGGAAAATTTGGCAGGGTTACAACGGCGTTAAGAGGACTTTTTGCAACATCTATAATCATTTCTTCGCTTACATTTGAACCCTCTTTTTCACATGTTTTAGTCGTTTTGTCGGTCAAACCAGTATCCTTGGAATTACCCTTACTTGTGTCAATTCCTGATTCTTTAGATTGGTTGGGCTTATTTTTTGAACCCTTACCGGTAACTGTTGATCAACTAATGTTATTTCTCCCCTCGTTGAGATTGTTCGTCTTGCCAACATTGCCACCGTCAACGTCATCATCCCAGGGTGGGATGAATCCACGCTTGGAATCATTTGTCGTATTGAAAGTTAATGTAACCCATCCTACCCGGTAGGTGTTATTGGATTTGTTGAACTCATTTATTTGAACCTTTGATGTTTTGAAGCAATCCCAAGTTAGAAAGTCCAATGGTTTGTAAAAAACAAAGTCACGACCCTGGAGGTGTTTGAATGCCTGATTCAATTCTCCCGTTCCCTTTCCGTAATTGTTGACAACCTTATTGTCCAAAAATTGAACTACAAGGTTTGCCGAGGATAGATCATCCGACTTTTCCCACAAATATATTGCTAGTTTTTCTGTCAACGGGGTAAATATGGTACCCATTTCTGGAAGGTAGCTATACTGAATGAATTGTTCCACCCAAGTATGATGTAGGAGAACTTCCGGATCAATTACGAATATCTCACGGAACACGTATGGAATGTGTTCCATAAAAACTCGTTGGTGCACCTCTTGTTGCGAGTTAACATTGTATTGAAGGAATCTTGTAACACAAGTTTGATTCTTATGTTGGTCTTCCAATCCGGACAGTTCCAAAATACCAGTTACAAGTTCTTCTGGTCTATCGTCAAAATTGACATGGGCAAATTTGGTCTTAGTCAGAACACATGCCGTCGGGAAAATGTACAATCGATCATTCCTTTGAAAATATGGAACACTTCCCTCCGTCGATTTGGGGACCATAGCTCCTTTTAGAAAATTCCTCTCGGTCAATACCAAATCTTCAATGGTTTCCATCACATGATCGTAACTGACCAATCCTTTGTTATGGGTTTTGAAGACTTTTGGTATAATTCTCTTACAAACATTGTCAATCGAACAATCAAAGGACGAGTCAACGCCGTCGACTCGAATCATTGATGCACATAGTACTTGAGAAATGAACAAATTACATGCTGTTTCCAAAGAAACGACCACGTTCACCCCCAGCTTGGTCCCGTGGCCGACAAATTTTGTTATCAACCATTGATGCACCAAATATAGGATTCCTTTTGTCACCTTGAAATGTGCCAGATCTATTTTTCCGGTGCCATGTTTGCATGGTGACAGGGTGACACTGTCGTCATCGATATCGAAATGTACGTTGTAATAGTTGGAAACCGTGTCCTTGTAGTGGATGACGTAGTGGAAAACCAATTGAGAATGGAGTGGTAATAACACTTTACCCGTTTTTGGAATATTTGTGTCCCCTTGTCGATGAAATCCTACTGGAACCCACTTCTCCCCCGAAAGTACCGTGGTACCCAAGACGAAGGAATTCTCAATTAATTCGGGTAAGAAATAATGATAAAAATCTTCGTGTGTCAAAACTTTGATGTCAAGGTTACCCAGGTTGATGGTGGTAAAAATTCGTTTTGCCTTCCCTTGAAAGAGAACCCAAAATCCACGAATGACCTCATGAAAAGCTTTTCTTCGTTCCGTTATATTCATCATCTTTTTGTTGGACAAAATTCAATCGTTTTTTTTGGAGGTATAAAGTCGATCCCTTCTGTTGGTAAGGATTTTAAGCATTCAATACGCTGCTTCTTGAAATGTTTGTCTAAGTCCACCTGATTGCAGCTATGAGTCATTGAAACAAGTAGAGAGGTCTGTGCCATAAGGCAGTCCAAGAAGTTCTCCATTGATCTGACATATGGTTTCAACTTACTGGGAGAACAATTGTCGCCTTTGGTATGGAAACACAAAGCCTCAGACGTATATTCCGACCCAGGTGGATACTTTACATTCTTCATGTACCAAACCAAGATCTCACGGTACATTATCATGTACTTCTTCATTGTAACGTAGTTGACGACGTTGCGCCCATAGATAGCATCCACACCTGATGTGTCGTTAACATTCCGCAACAGTGACTCGAACTTATTCCACTTGTTCGCCATGTCGTAGTCATTGAACCACTCGGTTAATTGCTTCCTGCTCAACAATCCCAACACTCCAGTCACCCCGTTGTCAAGTTCATACAAAAATAAATCCACCATCACATCTATTTGATGTGGAATAGGGCCTAAGTCACTTAAGTTGGTATCGGATTTTTTCTTCTTTCCCTTCCCCTTCTTCTTTTCCGCAGACTTAGTAGTAGACATGGACTTCCTGAAATCTGGTGTAGGTTCGGATTCAATAATTTTGGATACAAGGTAAACCTTTGTCATCAATGCAGTGAAACATGTTTTAACCTCCACACTGAGGTTCCTTACAAACTCCTCTGTTTCATATGACTCATCCTTCAAAGCCTCTTTAAGGTTCCAAATGACCGCATATCGATGATCACTTTGATCGGCATCATGTTTGTCAAGACTATTGGGTGGTGGGTCTTTCAATCTACCCTTCTTACAACTTGTCGTTTTCTTATTTGAATTTGGATTGGCCCCACGCTTGCGAGCACTATTAGTCGTAGGTGTCATTGGCAATGTAAAATGTTATCAGTATTTGAGACAATCTTTTTATTGGTTGAAAACAATGAGAATCACTGTTGTGTGAATCTATCTTACCCAAGTTTTGAGCAAACATTGAATGAAAGGAGGATAGTACAACTTGAAACTTCTTTCACAATAGATCACCACTCACGTAGCGACGCGAGAGTGGTAATCATCTCTCAAAAACCATTTCTCAAAAAACCGAAAATGTGTAAGGTGCCTGTTACCGTGTCCTTGTTCTTGTAAAGACGTTGTACCACTAACCGGAGAAAGAGTTAAACAATATTGTCACAATAATTTGACAAATAAAACCTGCAACGACCAACGCAAGGGGTTTTTGGGTGTGAACCCCTAAAGATCAAAAAACCATTCTTTGTAATTGGAAACGCCGTTCCTGAAAAACGGAAAAAAGAGTTTTTCGGGTGGGATGAAAGGTGAGAAGAAGGAAAAAAAGGGAACATTTTCCAATTTGGAAAATGGCCCCATTGCTGAATTGTTGCATTTTGTGTAGAAAAGTACTGTCCTATGAAACACCTCGCGCTAAATAGGAAAAAGGGCATTGGTTGTAACTCTGTTGCCAAAAAACAAATTGTCCGACTGCTGAATTGGTGCAATTTGTGTAGAAAGGTACAGTCGTATGAAACATCTCACGCTAAATACTAAAAAGAGCATTTGTTGCAACGCCGTTGCAAAAAAAGGAAAATGGTCGGATCAATGAATTGGTGCATTTTGTGGTGTAGAAAGGTACTTTGGTATGAACTGTACTGTCGTATGAACCATATCACGCTAAATACAAAAAGACCATTTGTTGCAACGCCGTTGCAAAAAAAAGAACATAATACTTAATGGACCAATGTCATTCTTACGTTCAAAGTTTGTTGTACTGTCGTATGAACCATATCACGCTAAATACAAAAAGACCATTTGTTGCAACGCCGTTGCAAAAAAAAAAAGAACACAATACTTAACGGACCAATGTCATTCTTACGTTCGAAGTTTGTTGTACTGTCGTATGAACCATATCACGCTAAATACCAAAAGACCATTTGTTGCAACGCCGTTGCAAAAAAAGAAAGAACATAATACTTAACGGACCAATGTCATTCTTATGTTCGAAGTTTGTTACTTAGCAGAACATGTATCAAACTGGTGTCATTCTTACGTTTGAAGGTTGATACTTAGCATAACATCTATCGAACCGATGTCATTCTTACGTTCGAAGTTGGATATAAGTACTTTGTACTTAGCTTGCATTCGAAGTTTGTTGCTCACAAACTTGGGTCACTTTTACTTGTTGAAAATTTGTATTCTTTCACTTTCCGACAAACATCATTTTCCAACTTATCTGAGTAGAGTGTTGTTTCTTTCCAACAACACTCCGTGCAAGAACGTGGGATCCAACCCTCTTCGTCACATGCCACATGCAACGATGTCACGAGCACAACGATCCGTTCTCAGATATTTCAGTCCAATATAACAGCCTTGTACTGCAAAAGAAGTAGAAAGCATTCGATTAGAGATTAGTTGCCGTACAGATAGTAGTGTTTGAATTAGCTACCCAAACACAGACGTCTTGAAAGCACAAAATCTGCATCAATTGCCTATATATCAACAGGAACAAGTCCCTGTTTTTCGTGACATAGGAATTACTACAAGTCTACAAATCAACGGCAGATTTTGAGTCTTCTTCCGTGAAGGTACGGCATATTTTCCATCGGCACGATTGTCAACAAATATTCATTGAAGACAAACAACAAAACTGTGGCAAACGGTACGAATGAGAGAGATACACAATCGTGATAAGACTGGCCCCTGCATTTGCTCACTTGTCATCTTCTTCTTATTTACATAGGTAATAAGTAAGAATCGTCGGAACAAGGACAGGAGCAACAACACCAGCACGAATCGACAGCAACACAAATCAATGGACAACACAAATCGATCTGCGGCAAAAGTGTGAGATACATATACAATGATGCCCACCTATTGCATTGATGATGTTGTATTTGCTCACTTACGTTTTCCCATTTCTTCTCTATATTGGCAAAAGGAATGGACAGCAACGCAAATCTTTGGCAACACCAAATCAAAGGATACACCGAATCGAAGGCGACACAGAATCAAAGTCAACACCAAATCGAAGGCAACAACAACGACAACAACACAGCAACACCACCAATCAACAGCAACAACAAAAGGAAGCAAACGGTGTACGTTGGTAGCATGTAGATTATATTATTCTGTTGTTATTATTTACTGTACTACATCAATAGATACTCACCCATTTTGTTCAATTATCATACCAAATATTCAAATAAAATCGTTGACAACGTCAACAACTTGTTGAACCGCAGATAGCAACAGCGGCAATTGGCAGCAGCGAGAGCAACAGCGGCAATTGGCATCAGCGAGAGCAACAGCGGCAGCGGCAAGCGGCAGCGAAAGCAACAACAGCGGCAATTGGCATCAGCGAGAGCAACAGCGGCAATTGGCAGGGACAGCCACAGCAGCAGCGGCAAGCGGCAGCGAGAGCAACAGCGGCAATCGACAGCGACAGCCACAGCGGCAATTGGCAAGCGGCAGCGAGAGCAACAGCGGCAACAGCGGCAAGCGAAAAGTGTCAAGCGAAAAGTGTCAAGCGGAAAGCGGCAAGTGGAAAGCGGCAAGCAGCGACAGCCACAGCGGCAGCGGCAAGCGGCAGCGAGAGCAACAGCGGCAAGCGGCAGCGAGAGCAACAGCGGCAAAAAGGCAGCGAAAGCAACATCGGCAAAAAGGCAGCGACAGCAATAGCGGCAAGCGAAAAGTGTCAAGCGAAAAACGGCAAGCGGAAAGCGGCAAGCAAAAAGCGGCAAGTGGAAAGCGGCAAGCGGCAGCGAGTCCTCCTCCACGGGCGAAACCACTAACGGCAACGAATCATTGGCTTCGAATTGCTCCACCTACTCCAACCATGACGAGAAATTAGTTCTCGGACAGAGCTATGAAGCAAAAAAGAGATAGGAAACATGAGAAAAGAAGAAAGCAGAGAATGTCATCGAACTTTCTTAGGATTGCAGCACCGGTGTCAACGAGCCATGAAACTTATACAAAGTTGTCCGACATAAAACCAATGAAGAAGGAAAGGAATAGGCGCAGTACTTGCAAAGATGGTGTCAGTACAATAGCGTTGAAAAACAAATACAGAACAACTGTGGTCAAAGGTAAATACATGGAGACAAATTGGGGTGGCAAGATAGGAGGAAAGAAAAAGTATGAACTGGAACAGGCTTTGTTGATCGATAAATTCGATACATTGGATAGTACAAACGATGAGCATATTGTTGCGTTTGACGATAATAATCCGTCGTTGCGCATTTTCGCAAAAGTTTCCAGAAAATTTGCCAAGCAACACCTTGCTACGAAGAATAATATCAAACTTTTAAGAAAGTTTGCTCCGGAAATTGTTGGATCCAAACCGACAGTTGCCAGAGGTCAGAAGCGCGGCAGTATCAACGATGATTATGCTATCATTGGAGTTAGACCAGAAAGATTGTCTTCCAACAATGGTGTGTACGTATTCAAAAGTCATGTGAAACCAAACATGAAACTGGAGCTGGAACAGACGACAGTGGGAATTGTGAAGCATATGCATCATAGTTTAACACACATCGAACCATTTGTTGAGGATGAAATGGATGTGTTGTCTCAGATTCTGACTCGTACGCAGCTCAATGCCATTGGGAAGCAGGCGTTAGTTTTTCGATTGGTCGAAATTACCATTCTCGATGCCATGTTGATGATGATATGTATTATACTCATTTAACAGTCATAGCTCCGTCGGGAGTGCATGCTGACGAAGTGATTTATTATTTTGTCTTCCCAACGTACCATATCAAAGTGCCGTTGCATTCTGGGGATACTCTGCTCTTTAATCCGTTAGTGTTTCATAGCTGTTCGAATCCCAAAGACAAAGGGTGTTATATTATGAGCGTCTATGTATCGCGCAAAACTATACTAAGAAGTAATCCATTATAATAATAACTTGATACTCATGAAAAAGAATGTATGACTGTACCGTACTAGTATACCGTCCAAAATACGGGAAAAGGGCATTTGGTGCAACGCCGTTGCAGAAAATAGAAAACCGCAAAATACACATGGGAAGGGGGGTATGATTGTACCATACTAGTATACCATCAAAAATACGGGAAAAGGGCATTTGGTGCAACGCCGTTGCAGAAAATAGAAAACGCAAAATACACATGAAAAGGGGGGTATGACTGTACCGTACTAGTATACCATCCAAAATATGGGAAAAAGGCATTTGGTGCAACGCCGTTGCAGAAAATAGAAAAACGAAAAATACACATGAAACGGTGGGTAGGATTGTACAGTGGTAGTATACCATCGAACATACAAAAAAAGGGATTTCCTGAAACAACGTTGTTAAATATGAACAATTTTCTGCAACGGCGTTGCGGTATACTAGAAAAATGAAAAATACGGAAAATAATTTTAAGTACAAATATCTGATAATAAACTTGTTCATTCAAGTCATGTGATGTTTTCACCATCTCGTACTATTTATTCTAAATTCTTCTTTTCCAGTGAAGCCATTGTCTCACAGAAATTAAACAACCATTGTTCACGATTCCCCAGCACAAAATATTGGTCAGGACTACCATGGTTTCTAACAACGGCAGCTTCGGACTCAATGGCGTTGCAGTCGAACAAATACAATTTGTTACGCAGCTCACCTTGCTTCTTTACCAACGCATGATGGTGTTTTTTTCCTTTATCCCTCTTGCTCGGTATGGGGTCTGCAGAAACAAAGCAATGAGCAACGGCATAATAACCATCGTGCACTAATTCAAAATCACTAACGGAGCTACCCACGGGGAAAGGACCTTCGAGGTAAAGCAGGCACAGAATCTGACATGGATAAACTTGCAGTCCACGTCCATCAAGGAGGTCAAGTTGAAAATTAGCCCAGTTGTACCATACATTGGACAATTGTCCAGAATCAGACTTAAACAATGGGTGGGCACAAAACAATGATTTCATCTCGCGAGATTTGTCATACCTCTTGTGCTCCGTGGTTCCAAAAACCTTGCTGCTGCCCACAGCCGGTAGGACCACGTCGCAACAAAATTTGAGAACATTTGATGGAAACCAGGGTAAACTTGCGTTTTTTTTCATCCCACTTCATGTAAGGGAGACCATTCATCACACCAATCCAAAATGAAGACCCAGCTGACCAACCACCCTCCTTAGGATGATTCGGTCCGGTTATGGGTCTATGTTCGAACAAATCAAATTCAGGATCAAGTCGATCAATAGTTCGATACTCCATCACTCGGTTGCAAGTTTGCTTGATAAGTGTGGACTTGTTTTGTTGAGTTCTCTTAGCAGGAGCCTTCACTTCAGTTTTATGATTGCTCTCACTCGCGGCAGAGTCCCACCCAGTTGGAGGACCAAATAATCTTATGTACTGTGATAAATGAAAATACATCTGATTCTTCACCAGATTGTTACCCTCTCCCTTACTTTGTTGAAGTTTGTTATTTATACAGTTGATGAAAAGAACAACCATTTTGTCAAGATTCAAAACACCTTTCTTGTCTTGTTTGAAAACCTCGTCAAACGTTCCAGCATACTTTAGGAACTCTTCCATACCCAACAACAACTCAATGGCGTAAATACGTCGGTCAATTTTGTCTTCACACTTTCTGCTCTTGTTCTCAAGATTGGAAGGAGTCTTTCGAGACAACAACAATTGGCGACCTCCAGCACACAGAAGTGACAGCATCTGAATATAAAGCATTCCAATGTACTGGTTACCCTCCTTCTTTGCTGTATGTATTGATTCTGAAAAATTGGTTCGTGGGAAGTCACAATCGGATTGCCTCTGAACAGCACCACTGTAGTAACTGGCTAACCTTTCCATCTCACCAAGAAGCCGCTGGTTATTGCCTAAAAAGTCCTCGCAGAACGTCTCCGCTGCACGCTTTGCGCAACCAAGTTGGTGCATATGGAGTCTCTCTCCGGGCGACGCTAGATGAATATTATGTGGGTTTTCCCCAAAATCAAGATCATAAAAAACGTTGCCGTTATGTACACCGTGGTGAGAGATGTTTTTGAAATACTGTTCAACATTCACTCCTTCGTCAACCGTTGGAGCAGTAAAATCAGATATATTCCAGAGCCAAATGGATTGATACTCGTCCCCATTTTGGTGATTAGACACCTGCATGTTACCACTTTTAACTGAAATGGGAACCTTCAAAACATTCACACGAGCGTTAATACCAAGTGCTCTGGGACAATTGCAATGCCTACAGATCATCTTTGAATTAGACGTTTGATAATGTCCACAAAGTTGCTCATGCTGGGGAGTATCATCTATGAAATAAGCCACCGCAAATTTCATTCAAACCAACCATTTCTTCTTGTTCCACGGCAAATTAGACCATTCAATACCATCCGTTTGGTTGCAGGCATCTTTCAAAGATGAAAGAGCCAAACAAAGGCCAGAGTGAAGATTTACATTGTCAATTGATTCGGCACCTTTATCACCTGGACATGTTGGGTGATAATATATAGCCTCCCAGGCATCCGGCCGGGAGTTTTGAGTTAGGGTGTTGAATATGCCAAGAGTCATGTTCAGTGGGGTAAGAGTGGTTTGACCACTATTGTCAATTGCAATTCCATCCATGTAGAGAATAATAGGCACCAGAATTTCATTCGATTTGGATTTGCATCTCTTCTCCCAAGTGTTGATCCACCATTCACCGTGATGGAGTTCGTCAATATCAATATTGCCTTGAAGTTCTGGATAACGGACTGGTAAGGTTGGGTCTTCAGCATGGGGGAATGACAGATTATCCTCATTCACCAAAGTCACATTTGTTAATAGGGAATGAAGTGCTTTTTGGAACGACCGGACGTAGATTTGTTTGCGACTGGAAACATCAGCATTCTGTGATTTCTTAGAACACCAGTCAATAAGATGGGGTTCAAACCCATCACCTTTTATTTCAGGCACAGTTGCGGAAATCTCCTTCATGACACTTGCCCTGGTCTTTATGAGATTGCCTTTAGCCCATGAAAATAAATTAAGCCGCTCCGATTCAATAGCCCATTCATACAATTCCTTCTCGGCAACTAATGGTATGCTATGATTCCGCATGATTTTCATTAACTTGATCTTGACCTTCAATTTGTCAGATATGTTCCTTCCTACATTGGGTGTCGTAATTAATAGCGTGTTTGAATCACGATGGGAATCGTCAACATCAATGTTGATGCCTTCTTCATCATTGACAATTGAAGAGTGGGGGGCCTCTATGCTCTCACTCCCTTCTTCCTCATCGTCATTGTTAGGAAAGAAAAAAATTGTCATCGGAGACAGAATCATTGTCATCGTCTATGTTTGATAATTCCTGACCAATCAAGGCACGCCCAATCGATTCGACAGAAGGGTCATACATAACTTGATTGTCGATCACCTCTGGTAATCTGCCGTCACTACTCTGTGGACCGTTACGGGTGTTCGTTAGACCTAATTGTTGAGTAGCATCCTCAAGCTTCTTCCTCTTTTTTCTAATGAATAACGAAGATGCAAAATCATCTACTCCCAAACACCGGTAGTAATAAGAATAACATGTACCCGGATTACGTGAAATATGGTCGAGAAGACCGGGAGAAACAATTACTCCCGTTTTCTTTCTTAGTCGCGCTGTAAACAAGGGGGGTTTCTTCTTCTTGGTAACCTTCTGCTTTCCGTAACCAGTAGTGATCAGAGGAGAGTCCCGGTAGCAACGTACACAATCTACCTGATATTTGGGAGTGCGGACCATCGTTAGTACGATAGCCAGTAATAACAATAGAAATGAGGAAACGATTGAGATTGAAAAATTGCGACCATGCACTGTTTGTTTCAGGCATAAAATTCAGTAACATGCCACTACTTCGGAAACAGATGCCAGTGGGGTAGGAAAATGAAATGTGCATAAAAATATTATGAGTTTGACATTAATTTCAATAAATAGGGTGAAATTACAAAGGGGGACCAGTGGAGTTCGACCCAAATATGCGCGTGATTCTGAAATAACCCTGAATCTCGTTTGTGTGACAAACTACAAGCACTGCGCTGCTGCGGTCTAGGTGACTGGTGTATTCACGGCGTCCGTCAGTCTAGGGGACAGGTGTATCCACGGCGTCCGTCAGTCTAGGTGACTGGTGTATCCACGGCGTCCGAATTACCGCTACAAGCGCACGAGCTACAAGAAGGTCCCATTTTGGCCCAAACAGCCTCAATATTCATCATGGTGTGCTCTCTAGCAAGAGATAGGTCTACAGACTAATTCTACTAGCTCTTTTCTTGGCATATATTCTGGTCCCTAGTCTGCTGTGTATTAGTCTGTTATGGGAGTATCGAAACTAGTCGTAAGAGAACAGTGCTAAAAATACGACTGGAAATTGCACATCAGTACAGCCATTCTACTAGAAATCACGTAGAAAATAGTACCAGAATAAAGTGTGGTACCACCAGAGTACCATTTTTGGTACCGGAGTACCACCATCTGGTACTGGAGTACCACTCCCTCCTTCCACCTGTTGAGCGACTTTTAAACCCTCATTTTTCTTGGTACTTAGGAGTGAGTACACGTGCGCTCGTCCGCCGAAGCCATATAATTACGTACGTACTCGTAATTACACGTACATACGATAATACTTCTATCGTACGGACCGGTTACTAGTACGAGTACTTCGTACGAGTTTAGGTGCGAATGACGAAGAGACAGAGTAGGCCTCTGTAGAATTTGTACTGTAAGCAAAACCTTGAATTAACACTCATGATTTAAATCTGTCTCATGACTGATTCAGCACCTCTATCGGTCCAAAATTTCGACTCCGAATCGAAATTTCGAACGAAATGGTTCGAAATCTCCGAGACGAACCTCTATTGCAGAAAAACTCGAAACTCCTCTCACTTCTTTCCTTCCTAATCCATCTAATTGCAACTACTTTAACAGCACTGAATAACAAACAAATAACAGATACTAAATTAACTACTTCAATTGCACCACACTGGGGGGGGGGGGGGGGGACGCGATTCAACCATCGCGTTGTTGTTGAAGGGCGAAACGCAAAACGGTGTCGTCGTCGTCATCATCGACGACGCCGCCGTCCCATTACACTGCTCTAAGCTCCAAATCGCGCGTCGCTTCCACGCCCCTTGTTGCTTGCATCCTTTTAATGTATTCAATCTTCCCATCATCCAGGGCTGCTATCTCCAGCATCTCTGGAGTCACCTCCTTAATTGTTTGAACACACTTCTCTAATTTCTCTGCCATAGCCTTCCCCAATTCTGTTTCTTTCATTTCGATCTCTTCTTTCTCCAGCCGCTCCAATTCAGCGCCGTCCACCTCCTCACTCCACTCGACCGCGCCGACCGGCGGATTGTCCTTTGCATTAACTAGAGCAGCAACAACATGTTCTTTTTTCATTCCAGCAGCAACCTTCTTTCCAATCTTCCATTCATACACTACCTTCAATGCTTGCAATCCTAGCCTAGCGAATTCGCCCCTACACTTTGCAACTAAGGCCTCAGCTGCTTCCTTCTTCTTTGCAAACTGAGCGGCGCGCGCCTTTGTAGTCTTCAGTGTGGCGATTTTGTTCAAGCGTTCCTTCAACACCTTTGCTTTCCAAACGTCATACGAGTTCGTGACGAACCCGCCTGTGATTCGAAATTTCTGTCCTGCTGTCTTTGCTGTTGCAATTTTCAATATTCGTTCCTTCGAACCCGGTTTTGTAGACGCAATCTTGTCTTTCGCGTTGTTTCGCGGTGCTTTTGCAGCAAATGCTTCACCTTTCAAACCATACTCAGTTAGATAGTTTACTGCGCAGCTGTTGCGAAGTTCGAAGTCAAGCAACTTTGCCGTCATTGGATCCGCTGCATGGTCTACAGAACCATCCATTAAGGTCGTCACCTCATGAGCTACATTGCGATTCTCTAGACATTTGCGTGTAAAAGGGACGATGCCGATGTGGCGCCAGATAGCCTTCGATTTTTCCACAGAAAAAGCCTTGTAGTATGCGCTTGTCAACGTGCAAGTTGGTGTCTCCTGTCCCCCAAATACGAGCCTCGGAATATCGTCTGATCGCATTGTGAGTTTTCTTGCAAGCCGCGAGTTGTTCAATTTTGTCTTGTTCTTGCGAAAAAAAGTTTTGAATGGTCCGTAGTTCATATCTGTTGGTTGCCAAATATGAGTCGTATTTGGAACTCCGGTGAGTATGTATAGTCCTTCTGCTGCTGTAACAATCTGTAGGTCATCATCTTCGCGTCCCGGACCCGAATCTACCAGCATCACTACTCGCTTTCCAGGAATGGGGGCAAGGTCTGGATACAACGGCATATATGCATCCTTCACTACCTTTGTAAACTCCGTACCATCCATTCCAGCACTGGCGTTACAGTTCACAGTACTCCACCGTTCGGTTGGTTCGTTGAACCCCCATGTTCCGGTTACCGTATTGTGCTCGAGCTCTTCCAAAAACGAATCCTGAATCCTCTTGTTTCCATCATCTTTAGCCATACTTTTCAACTGAAAATGCGGGGGGATGGGATCGCCCGAAGCGCAACTCCCACAGATAAGAGTTATGCGGTGACTACTCTTGTTAGCTCGGTTTGCACCAACAGGTAGATGTTTGCTGCTTGGTCCATAGTGTGTCACGGGTCGACCGCCGGACTTACTCGTGGTCGTATCGAGTGACAGGCCCGTTTCATCCACGTTGAGTATCCTTCGAAGTTGTTCAGGTGGGAAATAGAGCTCTCCTTCGTGTCCTGCAGCCGTCTCCTCTGCCGTTGGCAACCGTGCAAAGCCCATTTCGAGAAAAAAAGTTTTTAGAGTTGTAAACCATTGGTTAATATTTTTACGCGTAGCATACGTTGCCCGGCGTTCCTCCATCTGCGAATTCTGGTTTGACACTTCCACCGCATTTGCAAACTTAGGTTCCAAGCGCTTGAATAAAGAAACAGAGTCGGTAAGCGGTGCTGGAATAAAACCGGTAGTGATGCATGCCGTCAGCTTCTGAATGACCATCTGCCGATTTGGTTTGTCCTTCATCCGAGCCGCCGTCAATGTAACATAAGTTTCAATTGCTTCGCCAAGAGCATCCTCCACCGCGTCTGGAAGTACTGGGCGCCGGCCCCTCCGTGGTGGACCCTTGAGTCCTTGACGAAGACGATTCCGCAATGTGACTGGGTTGATGTTCGTACCATACGTCGTATTCACCTCGTCACAGATAACCGTTGATGGCACCCGTTCTACTCCCTTGGGGAGCTCCACCAACTGCTGCTGCTCCAACTTTTCCTCTGCTACCCTCCAGGCCTGATTAAATCGAATCCTGATAGCTTGCTCATTTGCTTTAGAACATAGGGCTTGGTGGGGAGTCCTTCTTGTTTTTTTCAAAGACAATGGAGTTGGAGTTACTTTCTTCCTTTTGCAAGGTGGGGGGGGGGAGTTTTCCTTTTCCAAAAACGCTGCTGTAGACAATGTTGTGCTTCCTGCTGTGCTTCCTGCTGTGCTTCCTGCTGGCGCTGCTCCTGTTGCCGGCGCTGCCGGCGTCGTCGTCGACAATGTGCTTCCATTGGTGTTGCTTGAGGCAGTATGGGCTCTTTTGTTGTTGTTGTTGTTGTTATTCGGCGTTTTTTTTTCAAGGGGGGGATCCAACAGTCCACTTGGATTGGTTACAGTCGAAACGCTGGTACCATTTGATCCACCACCAACAACAGCAGGGGGTGGTGGCGGCGGCGGCGGCGTCGGCGGCGGGGGGGGAATGGGGGCAGCCTTCTTGTTTTGTTGTTCTTCCAAGAGTTTTGCCTTCTTCCGCAATACTCTCTTCTGTAGGGAGCGATTCTTGCTCTCTTCCTTTGTAAATCCCGCAATTAACATAGCAGTTGCTGTAGTGATAGTACCAGTGTGGGAATGGTTTAGAATAACAGCCGCGTTATTTGTTAACTTGCAAGGGGGAAGGGCAGCGCCGTTTGCCACAGCACCAACTGTGTGTGTTCTTGTTGCTGCTGTAGGGGGAGTTTTTTGGCCCTGGGGGGTGTTGTTGTTGCTGGAGTTGTTTTTTTCGAAACGACCGGGAGGATCGATCTGCAACTTGGGGGGCATCTTCTACTTGATAAGTATCGATTTATCCTGTACTGGCGCTTGCTGGTTGATGCCGCGAGCAGGGGGATTCTTGTTGCTGCTATGGGGGGATTTTTGACGTTGTTTTTTGGGCCCTTGGGGGTGTCAGTGTGGCTGTGGCTGTTTTTTTAAAATCGACTGGGAGGATCGAGTCGCAACTTGGGGGTCTGCTTCTCCTTGATAAGTATCGATTTACCCTGTAGTGGGGCTTGCTGGTTGATGCCGCGAGCAGAGGAATTGTTGTTGCTGCTATGGGGGGATTTTCGACGTTGTTTTTTGGGCCCTTGGGGATGTCAGTGTGGCTGTGGCTGTTTTTTTAAAATCGACTGGGAGGATCGAGTCGCAACTTGGGGGTCTGCTTCTCCTTGATAAGTATCGATTTACCCTGTAGTGGGGCTTGCTTGTTGTCGGCGCGAGCAGAGGAATCCTTGTTGCTGCTATGGGAGGATTTTGGGAGTTTTCAGAGTTTTTTGCCCTGCCTCGTCGATCCGTTGTTGCTGTTGTTAAAGCTCTTTTCTCCTGTAGGACGCGTCCAATCGATCCGAAACTTGCAGGTCTTGTTGATCTTGGTATAAGGAAGGTAACCCTGAGTAGCGAGCGGCTGAGGTGGTATGGTTAAGGAATGGTTGGGTTGAGACAGCTTGGTATTCTGATGGTTGTGGTAATGGAGTGTTTCATAATTTTTCGTGATTTTCTTGACCGGAAGAATCATAAAGTCCGAAGGGGTTCCGGCGCGCGCAACCCCTGCAAATTGGGTATCTATGGAAAGCTCTTGCCCTTGCCAATTCTGGCGCGGTGATTACTTTGGTAGAGAAGTTCCAGCTGGAGAGAAAGATCAATAAGACTAACAAGACCAAAATCGATGCTTCTAAGGAGGGGGAAGAAAAAAAAGCTGTCTCAAATTGACTGCTCCGATTAACACTTAAACTCGTACTCGTACGGTACGAGTACGAAATAATTACGAGTATGTACTCGTACGAGTAAGATTACGTAGCGGTTCTTACCTTGACGCCAACAAACTTTGCGACCCGAATTGTCAGTCTCAGGCTTCAGAGTGAGCTACGCTGTGTATGAAATTGTGTGCTATTGAGTTTTAGTGTCTACTATGACTTCGAGATAGTTCGAGAAGCTTCTCAGCTAGTTCAGTGATACGATTGGAAAAGAACTGTGTTCTTTGATAATCGGAATTCGGATGAGACTTCAAGGAGAAGGTTCTATTTGATGTTCGAATACGATTGAACAATGACAGAGGATCGGGAACAATGTCATTGACTCATGACTGAGGGAATGTGTCAATGACGCATGACTGGACTGGAGGAGTGTGTCAGTGACTCATGACTGAAAGAGTGTGTCAATGATTCGTGACTGGACTGAGATAGTGTGTCGGTGACACATGATTGAAGTGTCTGTGCGTTGTTCAGTCTCCCTTACCATGAAAATTTATGATGGTTTGGCTGGGGTAAGGTGGCGGATGCTGATGCGTTCATGTGTTTGTCCGCGGCGTATAGTGACTGTGTTGTTTGTGTGTACTTGTAAGATCGGGTAGGGGCCTTCGCGAACGAGATCGAGTTTGTTGCGATCATGTATGGTGACGAAAACGCCTTGACCTACGATGAATTCGTGTTTTGTGTGTTTGCGGTTGGCGAGAAGGAGCCGGTTGTCAATTTGAGCTTGGCGATGTTTGGTTAAGGTAATTATGTCGGCGTGGAGCGGGATGTTGAGAAGCATATCACGGTTGAAGACGAGGGCACCGGGAGAGAAGTTTCCGAGTGTTGAGACTGGATTGCTTCGAAGTGCGTGCATTGCTGTTGATATTGCTTCGTCGACAAGGTTATTGGCTTCTATTTTAGTTTTGGGGGGTTTCAGGTTTATCATGGTGCGTATGATTTGACCGATGGTCTTGTGGGTGGACTCGATAATTCTGTTGGCGGTGTGTGTGTGTGGGGAAATGTTGATTGGTTTTATGCCTGCATAGTCTAGGGGGAATTGGAAGTCATGTCCGTTGAATTCGGGACCGTGGATCGTGTACGATGCGTGAGGGACAAGGGTAACGGGATAGCCAGCAGTTTTCGAAGAGTCGTCTGATGTTTTTGGCTGTCTTGGCTTCTGGGATGCGGATGATTTCTAGGAGGTTGGTAACTGGGTCGATGCATGTGAGCGCATCAAATTTGAGGTTGATTTTGTTGATTTTGACGTTCCATGGGCCAATGCAGTCGACGTGGACTTCGGACCAAGGGGTTATTGGAGCTGTGTGTGGTGCAAGTTGACCGGCTTGTCGGGTTCCTGTACGAACGGGGGGGCAGATGAGACAGTTGGATATGACGTTACGACATACGGAGCGAAGGCCGGGATGATGGAAGTGACGGCGGAGAATGGCTTCGAGTCTGTCCATGCCTGTGGAGTGAACGGTTATTTCGTGGTACCATTTGACAAGAGGAGCGAGCATGTCGTTAGGGATGACAATTTTCCACTGGGAGTTAGGTGTTAGTTTGTCGTATCGGCAAACAATATTGGCGTTGTCTAGTTTTTGTTTGAAAAATCGTCTGGGGTCTTTTTGTGGCAGGGTGAGAACTTTTGGGTCATGTGATTGATATTGGTGAATGGTCGTAAAATGGAATGGCAATCTGCCTTTTTGATCAAAACGGGGGTGAATCAGATAGCTGTCTTCGACAGGATGACAATCAGTTGATGCAGCGCATGATGGCAGCGCCATTAGGCTCTCGGCCATGTTTTTAAATGAAAAGGAGTCGTTGTTGGAGACATCGACGTCGAAATTGGTAGTTGTAAAATATGAGGTGAGGGTTGTTGGGGTTCGGCTGAGGGAGTCGGCGACTGTGTTTTCTGGGCCTTTGATGTAATGGTAAATGGGGTTGTATTCTTCTAAGATTAGTTTCCATCGTAGAACTCGTTGGGTGTTGTACGTGGAGAGCTTGTAGGTTAGATTTTTGTGGTCGATATAGAGGTGAATGAGTGCACCGAGGAGCATGGGGCGGTATTCCTTGAATGTTTCGACAATGGAAAGCAGTTCCTTTTTGATGGTGGTGTAGTTGGCTTGTGCTTGGTTGAGCTTGCGCGTGAAGTATACAACGGGAATGTTGTTCTGCTTGATGACTGCGCCTAGTTGAAAGTCAGATGCGTTGGTGTAGATGTGAAACAGTATGTTGTGATCTGGGTAAGCGAGCATTGTTTCAACTGAGACAATGGATTTCATTTCTTTGAAGGCTTTTTGGCAAGTGTCGTTCCATTGGAATGTGCGAGGAGTTTTCAAAAGGTCAGTGAGCGGGGTGAGTATGTGAGAACGGCGTGGCCACATGTCGCGGTAGTATATAACGAGACCGAGAAAGGCTCGAAGTTGTTTAAGATTTTTGGGTGGGAGCATTGCTAAGATTGCTTTGATTTTCTTGATGTATGGCTTGATGCCGTTGGGAGTGAGCCAGTGTCCAAGAAAATCAGTTTCTTGTATGATCCATTCGCATTTGAGTGAATTGATTGCAAAGCCTTTGTCCTGTAAACTGGTGAGTACGGTATCGATGAGTTGCAAATGATCTTCAAATGTGTTGCTGAAGCAAGCGATGTCATGGATGTAAATTTCGAGATTGGGAATGTCGTGTAGTACACGTTCCATGATTTCTTGTGCTACGTCTGGGGATTGAGAAACTCCCATTGGTAAGCAATTGTACTTGTAAAGACCAAATGGAGTTGTGATAGTGGTTAAATCTTTGCTTTCGTCATCTAGGACAAAGGTGTAGTATTGCATCAAAATGTCCATTTTGGTGAGGTATTTGTATCCGGAGCGGCGGGATAAAATGTTTTGAATACGGGGAATTGGGTAAACTTTGCGCTTGATGGCTTTGTTGAGAGCGCAAAAATTGGAGACCCATCGAATTTTTCCGTCTTTCTTGGGAATAATGAATGTTGGGGAGATCTAATTGGAGCGACCCTGGCGAGAAAGAACGCCAATGTTTACAAGTCGATCGAGTTCTTTCTTGAAAAGGGGTAATTGTTTGTGGGGTATGGGGTAAGCGCGAGAACAATTGGGCTTCACAGTTGGATCAATGTCGAGATGGATTTCTTTGTCTGGGTAGTGTTTTAGGGTTCCGTCGAAGATTGTTTGGTATTTGCATAGAACTGAGTGTAGGCGTTCACGTTGATTTTGTGATAAGTGTGTGAAGTTGTCAGAGACAGTGCGAACATCGTTTTGATCATAAGTGGATTCTTGAATGACGGTTTTGTTCGTTGTAAGTGCGAAAGAATCGTCAGGGGTACTTTTGTCAATGTGTCTTGCGTGCAGATGAAGAGCGAGTGCGGCAGAGTTGGCGTGCATGCGTGGAAATTGCCGCATCGGGATGGAATGAGTGGCTGTTTTGATTTCGTTGTTGTGAAAGTTCAAAACGATCTGAAAATGACGAAGGACGTCGCATTCGATAATCATGTCATAACAACAAGGAGCTTGAAAAACGCGAGCGTCAAGGGAGGGAAGAACTATTTTGGGGGCAAGTTCTGGAAGTGTGAAATGCTGAAGAAAGATCTGTTGAGATGAGTTGAATTCTCCAGCCATCGTGATGCCAGAAATAGGAGTAGTTGTGGTAGGGACGATTGTGACAGGAAGCGTGTGATGGCTAAACCAAGTTGTTTTGGAACCGGAGTCACAAAGAATGAGGAAGGGACGTGGGGAGGGGCAGTTTTGAAGGAGGCGGGCAATTGCGATGGTGTATGGAACAGATTCCAAAGGTGTTTGTCAGTAATCGGGTTGACTGTCGTAGTCGGGCTCGTCGTCCTGATGATAGCATTCGTCGTGGTCGTCGTCGTATTCCTGTGTGAGAGGAGCGTCCGTTTGTGTATGTTGGTCGTGAAAATAATTGTTGTTGTAACTCTAAAATCGACCGAAAGGTATAGGATAATTGAAATTTAAAGAGAAAGTGAGCTCAGAGAGACGCTCTTATTTTTACTGTGTATTTCGTACTGTATCGGGGCTCTCTGCTGTATTTTTACATGGTAGAGATCTTTCCCGGTTATTTGTTACTGTCTTCTTTACCATCGTACCGATTCTTCTGTTGCTGTTGCTGTTGCTGTTGCTGTATTAGCGCCGTGTCGGTCTTACTGTATCGGTCATTTGATGGTATTGGTCATTGTGGGGTTAAGTATTCTGTTCAATGGGGCTTATGCTTATTCATGGTATATGTGCTGGATATGAGTAGGCCCATCTGGAATCGGTACTGATTTTCTTGATTGCAATAAGTAATTTCCTCACGGGATATCAAGTATATTCTTTCGAATGTACTTATGGGTTCCAAGTGTTTACTTACTGTTCAAGTCTTTGGATATTTCTTGTTTCTAACCGATTATCCCTTTTTGTTTGTAGCCTTTGGTGATATCGTTTTTACCACTTAAGGATTCCAAGTAGTGGAGGTGCATTTGATTCTAACGCTTGATCATTCTCGTATTCTGCACCTCGGTCGTCGTTTCGTTTTCGACAAAGTCCGTATTTTTCGCCGACAACACACCCCTTGATCCAACACGCTCACTCGATGTTGGATTACTGTCGGTGTATATCTTCGTTTGAATCAATTCAAGCCAGTATTTATCAAATCGACGCAATTGTGAGATGAGATCAAATCATAAGATGAGAGGATTGCAGATCAACTGATGGTTGTATGATTGATCGAATCAAAGAACTTTCGGATCGAATCGTAACGTAAAGTCCGATCGTTTGTCATTTAACGTGGAGTCAAATTGATCCGATTTTGATATGAGATCGATCAAATGATTTAAGTCGAGTAGTGTCCCATGATATATCTTGCATGTCGGGCGTGCAAGATCCATCCCAATGGTTTGGTTAGATCATCAGCAGGGTTGATAACTCCAGGAATATGAATCATCTTGATTTCACCATTTTCTTTCCAAGCTTGAATTGCAAAGAACCTGATTTCAATATGTCTGGTTCTTTTAGTTGGCTTCTGGGCATTGATGATTTCAATGGCTGACGCATTGTCTTCATAGGTAGGAGTTGGACCAGCTTGAGCAAATCCTAATTCTTTGAGTACCGACCTGAGGTACCTGGCTGTTTTGGCTGCCGTGACTGCAGCAATGAATTCTGCTTCTGTAGAACTCTGAGCAGTGAGTGACTGAGCTTTGGATCAGTAAACATCTGCTCCACCAGCATAAGTGAAAACATATCCTGTGGTGGAACTGCGATGTTTTGGATCATTTCCATATGCTGCATCAACAAAACACATCAACTTGCTTTGCTTGATATCTTCAGGGTATTTGGGAAGCGATGCATCTTGGACTGCATTGTCGTATGGTTCCCCATGAGGCAGAGATGGCTCAGCATTTGGTCTGTAGAACCTAATCCCCCAAGATTGGGTTGTTCTGAGATAGCGGGCTATGTTCTTCAGACTGGAATAGTGGAAAGCAGTGGGATTGGAACTGTATTTTGACATTAGAGTCACTGCATAGCCTATGTCTGGCCGGCAACTCACATATGCAAACATCATTTCACCTAAGAGTGTCCTGTAGGAGAAACCAGATGTGGATTGCAATTCAGCATGTTCCTTGGTGCCTTCTAATGGTCCATCAGTATGTGATTGTAGTTGGCTCAGTACCTCAGTTGATAAAGGCGCTGATGGCTTAGACTGAGGTTTCATCTTAGAATCAGTTTCCCAACCATGGGATGTCATAATCCTGTCAATGTAATTTGCACAGGACAGTTCAATGTAGTCAGCTGTCTGTTTGACATCTATTCCATTGAAGTCCTCAAGCAATCCCAATTTTGTAAAGGGGATCACGTCTTCCTTTGGTAGCTTGAGCTTTGCACCTATAACGTCATAGATCTTGTTGGATATGGATTCTGATGTACAAGCTAGTGCAAAATCATCAACTTGTCTCAACATGTAGACCGTTTCACCTTCAAAGACTGTCGTATAGATTGTTCTATCATGAGTGGTGGTCTTGAAGTTGAGATCAGGACCTTTTAAGATCTTGTTGATGTGGGTCTCCCATAGTCTACCTGATTCTGGGTGGCCCTGTAGTGCTCGGAGAACAGGGAGCACCATCCTTCTGTTGATGTCTTTGCTGTGTTTGTGTCTGTACCAGTCTGCATATGCATCATCTACAGTCATGAAGGTTGGGATTTCAGGTCCGGAACTGTGTCCGAAAGCATCTTGGGCATCTGCTCCGTAGACTTTGAGATTGAGGCTTGCTGCAATGGCAAAGAACAATCTTTGGATAGGATGTTCAACACATGAAGAGTATGACATGGCAATAGCATGCAGGGTTGGAGCTGCATATTTGCTTCCATTACAACACTGTCTTGCACGGCGGACACCATTCCTCTTGACACTGTACTGCCGATGGGGTCTGAGAATAATGGCATCTGGGTCCTTTGGATATGGGATGGGGGATCCAAACATTTCTAAGTCTTCAAACTGATCAAGCTGTTTTCGCTCACCAGCTTCCCATTCAGCCCATGTGGATAAGGGCTTGAGATTCCTTTGAGTAAAGTGTCCAAGTGCTTGTTCTTCAGATGTAGTTGCTTTGGAATTGATAGCCTTGATTAAGAGTTCAATTTCTTCATTTGGTTGTGAATCTGCATCTAGGGGTAATGCATGATTTCCTGGTTTATGAAGCTTGGTGATGGCTCTGAGCGATGCAATGTCAATGGTGGGAATGACAACCTCCATGTCATCTTCGATTGGGGCCAAGTGTTTTTGGGCGTTGGCATGGAGTGTTTCAGTGCTATCGACCTGGTTGATTCTTGATTGTATCAGCTGCTTGTATTTGGTACCAATGTGCTTGATGGTTTGAATGGAGGAAAGCCGGTCCAAGAATGGTGGATCTTCTTCATCAGCGGATTCCTTCCAGGAGGTATTGGGAGCAAATAAACCATATTCGTTCGAGTGTTTCCTGACCTCCTTCATAGATAATTTGGCTTCAAGTGCAAAGGTAATGGGTGTATCGATTGAATCCCTCACCCCTCGAGCGTGGGATTTATGCAAGGCTGTGGTAACATCAGCAGCAGTGAACACACGGTTGTGATTGATAGATACAATATAGGCGCGTCTGAGCTTGGAGAGAGACTTCTGATGGGAGGAGAAAAGGTTCAAGGCAGGGCTTTGTGGAATGATATCTGTGACATACGCTCTGCCAAGTAGTGAATCATTGGCATATTTGAGACCAAATGTTGGATCTGCACAAGAGGTTGAAGCAGTGAGCCTGAGATGTGTGAGGTCGGCAAAAGGTGAGATGGAGAAATGGAATTCACTGGATGACACCTCATGTGGCTCCGGTGGAAGAGGAATGTTGTCATCGGTCCTGAGCAGGTGCTTGACATTAGTTGGAAGATCTGCAAGGGGTAAGTCATTCATCCCTTCATCAAACCTGTCATGAGTGGCGATCTTGACACGGTGTGTCTCAGTATCATACCAAAGGATGTTTCTGGTAGTGTATGGGACAAAACCCAGGAATATGCCTTTGCGCGCATTCGGTTTGAGCTTGATTGAGCGTTTGCCTGGAGGTCTAACCCAAACTCGGCATCCAAAGGTCCTGAAGTCAGCGAGATTTTCCTTGTGGCCGGTGGCTAATTCTAAGGGTGAATGGTGCTGGGTGCCTTCAGGGAATGAATTGGACAACCTCAGGGCATGGTAAAAAGCGAAAGGCCAAAACTTGATGGGCAAATTTGCACCAGATAGCATGGTTCAAATTGAATTAGCCAAAGTGCGATGTGCTCGTTCAACTGTACCGTTTTGGTGAGAAGCACCAGCACCAGTTGGGAAAATGGAGTATCCAAACGCAGAGAAGAGGTTTCTGATATCAGGGTTGTGGTAGAGTTCGCCACCTTGATCAACAGTGATGTATTTGTTGGCGCAAGCTGGGTTGTGCTGGGAAAAGAAATGTTCCAACCAATGTAGCGGTGCTGCTTTGGAAATCCTGGTATCTCCATATTTCATGCCAATGTAGTGGTCTGTGATGAGAATCCAAGCGGTCTCACCATGGATGCCTTCATAATCCCGTTTCCGTTTACTGTTGGACGATTTGGTACCTGAAAAAGCAAAGTCAACAGACAAACCCTGGAAAGGTTGTGTGGCCTTTCGTGTGGAATGTGAGCTAGCAGGTGTTTTTGTTTGCTTACACTGGATGCAAGTAGGACATTGATCAAGAATACTTGTTTGACGCTTGAACTTTGGTACTCCAATGATGTGTTTATGAGCTTGATATAGGAAGTCATCACATGGGTGTTCTAATCTTTGGTGCCATAGAAGTTTCGATGTGTTTGCTCTGATGGCTTGAATGGGGATGTGTTTGTCCACAATATGGGTGAAGAGCAATTTGGCATCAAAAAGAGGAGTGTTGCTGGTAGCAGGTTGTGTTCTGGCAGTTTCAGCGCATTTCTGTAGTGTAACAAGATTTGTGTAGGTATCACACCGAAGAGTGCTAATGGCTTGTTCGGAGGCCAGTTCACAAGCTGTCTTGAACTGTATGTCGTTTGCCAAAGCATAGGCCAAAGATGTCGCGCAGTTGGCATATGGGGATGTAGAATCAATGTCTGGGATCAGTATTGGGTGAGTGTAACATTGAGCATCGATAATGCTTCCATGCAGTACGATACTTTTGGCAGTGTTCTGCTTGTGGTGGCAAATGATGGTGAGGTTTCCATTTTGCTGAAGAGATGAGTCATGGTTGTCAGTGAAGACTTTGTGAATGGACTGTCCACTGAACTGACGTCTCACGCAAGATGTCATTCCACAAAGGTCATTCTCACTCAGAAGTGTTGTTGAAAGAGAGGGAGAATAATAGAAGAATACTTTGATACACCCTATGTGATTTGGTGCTGGGATGTGCAAGTAGCCAGATCCCTCAGGAATGCAGGTCGCTGCCTTTCCTCCAATCGCTGCCGTGAGCCTGACAGGACATTTTCTCAGCTTCGTGTAAGGTTTGTAGTCATGTAGGATATGTTTTAGGTTCGTACATGAAACTTTTGCACCGGTGTCGATCTGAGCTCTGATGCCATGTTGGAAGTAGGCAGTAGCTGCAATAGGATCTGGTGGGACCAGGGATTGCACGTTGTTGGTATCAACTGATGTAGGGTTGTCCCTGTCAAAGTTGGGATCCCCATTGATTTCCAGGTGTGATTCCAACGTAGGGGTCGTAGCCTCAAGTGATTCCATATCACAGTAGACATCAATTGGGATTGAAGACTGGAGGCTGTCCCTAGGAAGGAGATTGACAGCACCAATTTTGGCAGATTCGTAGGAGCTGATACTGCTGGAGTCCAAGGAAGGGCATAAGCTGTTCACTTGGGGCGCTGCGACGTTGTCAAATCCTTGAGGATCATCTTGAGGTGATGTCATATAATGGCTGCAAGAAAGACTTTCTATTCTTGGCCGTTGCAAAAATTTTGGTCTTCTGGTTCACAAATTGGGGAGGTCTCATTCTGCTCGTCATCTTCAATGTGTATTTGAGAGATACGTTGGGTAGAATCCAAGAGCTTTTTTGTTTCCCTCATGTTTTTGCTGATGTAAACGGCGGTGGCAATCCTATGTTTCCTAAGTGACTCAACGTCTTGCAGTGCAGGACAGTTGTCAAAGTTATGCCCAGAGGTATGACAGACAATACACTGCCTTGAGGTGTCAAACAGACTAGGCTCTTTGTCGAATGCAGTGATGGAATTGCAGTATGCTTGATGGAGGAAGGGATTATCAGATTCTTCATCCATCTCAGGGTACCCAAGCGAATCAATGAGGCTGATTGAGTGAGAAGTCAAAGTAGAAGGCGTTCTAACAGTATTGGTGCCAGCACGCTTCTGAAACCTATCATTGCGACGGGGACCTGGTCTGTTGCCTGTGAAGGTCAGTTGCTTGGACAGACTTGGTTTGGAAACTTTGTCCTTGTACTTCTTTTCAGCCTTGATCTCTTGCTCATATGTTTGCAGGGTCTGTAGGAGCCTGCCTGCTTTGTATTTGTCCCGTTTGAATTGGTCATCTGAGTCGCGTTCATCTTCTGTTTTCTCAAATAGTTCATGACAGAGGGTGGTTCGTGCAATGAGATTGCTAACTTCTTCTGTTGAGCTCATGGTGCCGGGTTGATTTTGGAGGAAGACTCTAAGTCGCAAGTAATCCTTGTACCGGAAGTAGTATTCTTCGAGTGATTCATTTGCTTCTTGATTGGGGGGATTCCGGACCATTCTGGCTGCATTGGATTGTCTCTTTGAGTTGGGATGTGTCTGAGCAATGACTGTGTACAGAGCTTTGTAACCTTGTCCCCCTTCAAAGCTTTGAATTGTGGACTTCATTCTATCACATGAGTCAGGGATGATCTTATCACTTCTGAGTGCAGTGTAGATGAGGTTACCCCATTCGTGAATTGCCAATTCATATCTTGCAGGTAGGTCATGTGGTAGACCATCACCAATTGTAAATCCCCTAAGGTGGTCAGCTTCGCGTCTGTAGAGGTAGTAAGGGTGGATATAAATATGATGTTGCTGTGCATGCGCAGTAATTTCTCTGTACCACTTTCTGACCTGAGGGTGGGTGTCATCCTTTAGTTGTGGGAATCCCGAGAGAAATAGTTTGTCTCTAGCTGCTTCCTTGGACTTGTCAGAAGCTCTGGTTAGATCAAAACAGTCACCACTTCTAGTGATCAGGCGCTGGTCATTTCTCCCACTGCCTAGATTGTGTAGGTAGTAGTGTTGCCTGACAATTGTTTCAATTCCCGATGAGCCGGTGTAGGTGATTGGGAAGTCTTTCATATCATCTCTGGTGAGGAATTCTTCTTTTCTATAGTATCAATCCTTAACGTGTGGTGGTAAGGTGGCTGGATTCCATGGTAAGTCGAGTGTTGCTTGATGGTTGGCACCAGCATTGTTGTTGTTGGTGTTGTTATTGTTGTGGACATTGTTGACCAATTGCTGGAGTAGGGTGGTCAATTGTTGCATGTCGGTTCCGGTTGCCGGCGCTGGAGTTGGAGCTGTGGCATCTTCATCGTTGTCGTCTGCTTTGGGGAAGGTGTAGATTTTTGTATCGTAGACCTCATCAAAGTGTACTGCATCCCAATCCGATTTGAAGCCCCAGTGCGTTGCCCTGATCTCTATGAGGAGGGTTTCTTGTCCTTGTGCAATAGCTAGTGCTCCTGCCTTGTCCATTGAGTGTTTGTTCCTGATTCGCTTTGTTGTTTTGTCTGGAGCGACGTACCAGAGGCATGCGTCTGCAAAAAGAGTGGATATGTGTCCCTTATTGATCTCAGTCTGTTCCTTGGGGGGAATGATTTCCATGATCGCATTTACTATGATTTCCTTGAGCATGGTAACGGGCTCCAAGCGTCCGTTTGTGTATGTTGGTCGTGAAAATAATTGTTGTTGTAACTCTAAAATCGACCAAAAGGTATAGGATAATTGAAATTTAAAGAGAAAGTGAGCTCAGAGAGACGCTCTTATTTTTACTGTGTATTTCGTACTGTATCGGGGCTCTCTGCTGTATTTTTACATGGTAGAGATCTTTCCCGGTTATTTGTTACTGTCTTCTTTACCATCGTACCGATTCTTCTGTTGCTGTTGCTGTATTAGCGTCGTGTCGGTCTTACTGTATTGGTCATTCAATGGTATTGGTCATTGTGGGGTTAAGTATTCTGTTCAATGGGGCTTATGCTTATTCATGGTATATGTGCTGGATATGAGTAGGCCCATCTGGAATCGGTACTGATTTTCTTGATTGCAATAAGTAATTTCCTCACGGGATATCAAGTATATTCTTTCGAATGTACTTATGGGTTCCAAGTGTTTACTTACTGTTCAAGTCTTTGGATATTTCTTGTTTCTAACCGATTATCCCTTTTTGTTTGTAGCCTTTGGTGATATCGTTTTTACCACTTAAGGATTCCAAGTAGTGGAGGTGCATTTGATTCTAACGCTTGATCATTCTCGTATTCCGCACCTCGGTCGTCGTTTCGTTTTCGACAAAGTCCGTATTTTTCGCCGACAACAATTGTCTTCATGACGTGGTTTGGAATTGGGATGCTCGTGGTCGAACTGTTGAGGGTCGTGATCGTAGTAGAAATCATCACCCATTTCCAGATGGTGAGCATCGTTAGCTGCGGTTGAACGGGTTCGTATGGACTGGTACGCAATTTGCTGGCGGATTGCAAACGAGTAGTACGACCAGCCGGGGATGGTTGGTCAGAACGATTAGGACGGTCTGAGCGAGGATAAGGACTGTATCAGCGAGGAGTATATCCGTGATTCAAGTGACTGGTCTGTGTTGAATTGTCGCGGGTGCAGGGAGTGTATGCCGGACGGCGATACGTGTTGTTGTTGTTGCCATACGTATACTGAGATGACGAGGAGTAACGAGGGCAATTGTTGTGTCCGTTGCCATTACCGTTGTCATTGCGGCCATTGCGGTTACCATTGGAAGAGGAGGAGCGGCGATTGGATTGACGAGAGACTTGACCGGCGTCATGATGCAAACGTTGCTGTTCCATGAAAGCTACGAGACGATGAAGAGGAAAATTCTGATCATCGAGTTGATTTCCGGTTTCTTTGAATTTGAGTTGCCAAGTCGGAAGCATGAGGCAAAAGAAGGCATTTTTCATGGTTGTCTTAGTGGAAAAGAGTCGCATTCCTCCGGATCCTGGTAAGTGAACACTAAGGATGTTGATCAAACGAAGGCGACCGGCGGCTGCGAAGCAATTCATGTGGTATGTCTTGGTTGCGTTGGACATGTATTCTTGCTGAATGAGATACGCGTTGGACGGAAGAAAGAGGGAGATGAAGGCGTTGAGATTGTCGGTAAAGTCAGCATCTTGAATGCAAGAGCCGGCGTCAGTAACGATTTCGTCCCAGGTATGCTTGAGGTCGCCACCAAGGACTTCACGGAGTTTGTAATGTTTGGCATCGTCCTTGATGTTGAGGTTGTGCGGTCCAACGGCGTCGATGAAATCGACGAGAACGCGAATGAGACGTTCGGAATCGCTGGAGTCGGGGCAAAAGGTGGTATCCTGTTTCTTGACGGATGACGAAGAAGTCGTCACCGGAGGAGGGGGAGAAGGGAGGTTCGTGCCGGGGGTGCCAGGTGTGGTTGCCGCAGCAGAGGGACGCGTGGTGTACTGAGTTACACTGTGCACCAGGCGAACGGTGGGGTAATCTTCATAGCAAAGGTTGGGTTTGAAAAAGAAGGGGGCCTGCTTAGCAGCTTGAAGTTGAGCGACAGCAGACATGGTGAGTTAGAGGTTACGGTTAGTTTTTAGATATTTTTATCTCAAAGCGATATTGCGATTGAATTCAATATGAACTACGCTGTGTATGAAATTGTGTGCTATTGAGTTTTAGTGTCTACTATGACTTCGAGATAGTTCGAGAAGCTTCTCAGCTAGTTCAGTGATATGATTGGAACAGAACTGTGTTCTTTGATAATCGGAATTTGGATGAGACTTCAAGGAGAAGGTTCTATTTGATGTTCGAATACGATTGAACAATGACAGAGGATCGGGAACGATATCATTGACTCATGACTGAGGGAATGTGTCAATGACGCATGACTGGACTGGAGGAGTGTGTCAGTGACTCATGACTGAAAGAGTGTGTCAATGATTCGTGACTGGACTGAGATAGTGTGTCGGTGACACATGATTGAAGTGTCTGTGCGTTGTTCAAGAGGAGGGCACAGAGCATGACTGAAAGATTATTATTTATTGGAAATCTTAGCCTTAGTTGGTACAAGTACAGTACGTACCGTATGGATCATGGTTGCAGTTCATATTATTTTTGGATTTCTCTTCGGAGCGACAACGAACAAATCTGATCAATAACCATGACACTGCCGCACAAGAGTTTCTATCTTCGGATGAATTGTGCTGTGGCATTTCTCTTGCTTTCCGCATCTTCCCTTCGGAGCAGCTATTCATACCACGTGAATTCTCCATCCCAAACGACGAAAAGAACAAATTCTCAATGGCCATCCGGTACACGTGCGATTTCTAGTCGAACGAATTTTCTGGATGAGCACCACAGCGGAAACAGGGATGTTGCGATGTTCTTATCCAACGACAATAATTCCCAAAAGGTCAACACCGATTACAACGACGATGCGTTCGGATTCGTCTTTTTGGGGGGCTTTGTCGTGACGCAGGACCCTCTCTTTGCCGGCACATTTCTTCTTCTTTCGGCAATTGCCGCAATTGCAACCCGCAACGGCAAGTTTCCCGCCACGAACGCCGTGCCGGCAGCAGTAGCTGGATTGACTCTGATTGTATCGCTATTGCTTCCGAAAGACCAGTTGTACCAATTGCTAACGATACAAAGACCAGAACCGTCGTTGCCCGTGGATGCTTGCTGGATCCAAGTGGGATTCTGCACTGTATCCATGCTGTACGGCTTTCTGCTGTCGTCTTCCAGTGAGCGCGATACTACTTCAACATAGCGAGTTTGGAAGGGCAGAATCCAACGCGCTTACACAACACACGTGGGTAGAAAATGTCTTGCTGTATGCCTACATACATCAGAAAAAAATATTACCACACAATATTAACTCTGGCGTAGCAAATAGCACCGATTATCCTCCGCTGATCCATCCCTTCGAAGCAAGCTGAGAATAAAAGTCCTTATCGGAACTCTCTCGATAAGCATTTATCACATTCCAAACAGCGTCCTCGTATAGAGACTCTTTCCTCGCCGAGAAGTTGCGTTTCTTGCTTTCTTCGACCTTATCCAAGAACTGTGTGAGCATTACATCGGCCAGTGCGTGTCCCTTTTCATCGTTTCTCCTCAACCAAGCTTCAATGACAGGACTGTACGTTCTTCCATCGGGCTTGATACCGTAAACTTCCATTTGATCTAGCAGGGCCTGTGCCCTATCCGCAGTATTTTCACTGTCCCTGTCTTCGACAACGGCCGCAATGGCATTGTTGAAAGACACTATGTCGGGTCGAACTTCGTTTCTTCCCGAATCAGCCAGTTCTTCCATTCGGTAGAGCAGCTCTTCTGCTTTCTTGCTCGCGTTGCCCTCGTTGCGATAGGCCAATATCACGGCATTGAAACTTCTTCGACTTGGTCGCATGTCCTCGTCGCCCGATTGATACAAAGCTTCCATTTCTGTCAACAGTTCTTCCGCACGGGCACCAGCCCCGACCATGTTGCTACGGGCTATGGCGTCCATGACTGCATTGTACACGATAGTGTGAGGCTTTGCGTAATCATTGCCCTTGGCAAACAAACCCTCATTCCGCTGCAACAGGTTTATAGCCTTTTCGGCGCCTTCCACGGTAGCAGTCTTGGCCCAAGCTTGCAATATTGCAGAATAGAAAACGGCATTTGGTTTTAATGTCTCGTCTCCGCTGCGGAATGTTCCCTCAACAAAACGCAACAGTTCATCTGCTCGCTCTACACCCATTTCGCCACATTTTGTATAACAATCCATCACTGTCGCATATGTTACTATGTCTGGTCGCAAGAGTTCATCAGTGGAGCTTTGCATGAATGCTAAAATATCCTCCACCTTCGCTATCACGTCCGGTTGCTGGCTTTTTGCGAGAGCATTGAGAACAGCGTTGTACACGACCCGATCTGGTTCAAGATATTCCAACTCAAGCATATCTCGATAATGACTCATCCGATCCAATAGGACATCACATCGCTCCTCGGCGTCCGAAATACCCGCCTTTGCATACGTATCAAACATTCCAAGAAAAGTGATTTTGTCCGGTCTTGCTGACCCTTCACCACTGAGATATTTCGCTTCCAATTGAGTCAGGAGAGAGTCGACGCGGTCTGGGGCGTCCTCGTGACCAGACTTGGCATACGCCGAAATGACGGAGTTGCACAACTTTGTGATATTAAAATTTCTCCGTTGACGACCGGGAGGAAGTCGACAAACATCCTTGAACAACTTTTGAGCCTTCGATCCGGCTTCTGGAAGACGGGTCTTGGGACCAGCCATGAATCAGAGTGGCATAAGTTACTGAATCGGGATATCGCATTTCGTTGAACAGGTCTTCTGCTCTGATCAATGCATCTCGTGTCCCAACATTTACCCATATGCTGATGAGAGTGTTATCTTCGCAATACGTGAATAAAGAGAGACAAATGAGGAGACTGAACGCGATACTATGCTACAGGAAATAGCGATGGGAGTGACACACTTACAAGTCAAAATATTCGGATCAATAGATCTCGTTCGCATGCTTTCAAAAACTTCTACTGCTTTTTCGGCTATTTCGATTGACTCGTGAGTGTTTTTCCTCAATAGTTTCTTTTGAACTGAAGCTAATGTTTTGATAGCTGTCGTGTAGGACACACAATCGGGTCTCTGCCATTCGTTGGACGATCGTTCCATTTTCTTGATTAGAGCTAATGCAAAATCGAGGTTTCCGTATGTAGCATAAACGTTCAGAACGTGGTTGTATGTTGTTGCGTCTGGTTGAAGATCGGCGCGTCCAGCTTGTACTAGATCATTCATTTCTTTGAGTATTTGTTGTATTCGATCCTCGGGATCATCGCCATAGGGATTCGACACTGCCAATGCTTTCAGAACACAATGAAACCAAATTTTCGACGGTGACAGTGCAGTTTGAGTGTCCTTCTGCTGATGATTATGATTATGATGCCATCGCAGTAGCTTTCGTAGCATGTAGTCAGATTTCTTAACATTCCCAACGACAGAATACAACTTGAGAAGTGTATTGTATGTCTTTCTGTCCGGAACAATAGATTCACCATTATCATCTAAATATTCAACCGCCCACGTTTCCAATTGGCGCCACTCTTCCAAATCGTTTGGTATTGTTGCCAGGACCATGTTCTTTGTATACGTGTTGGGAGTAAGACCCGCCTCTTGAAGTTCCTGATACAATTTAAGTACAATTTCTTGGTCTGTCGATGAGCGGTTTCGATGTCCACCTCTTTTCTGTTTTGTGGCAATTTGGTTGGAGTATGCTTCCATCACTGTATTGTATGTGTAAATAGTTGGGGAAAGATGTGGAAATGTATCAGACAACTCCTTCATTTTTTCTAACAAAGAAATTGCCCTACTGGGAGCGAAACGATCCTTGTGGGCGTTCTTGGCGTGCGAACCCATCACCGCATGGAAGCTAACGATATCAGGAAATTGATCCAATCGGATATCACTACTTTTTATGTTTCCTTTTTTTTTCATCTGCCTGCTCGTGTCTCTTCTGCATCGAGGACGCGATGCTCAGTTCGCTGTCGTTTTCGTTTTCCCGAATCATGTCTATTATCGCTTCGTCCAACCGCTGCTCGGCGAAACGAATGCCACTCTGCTTCTTTCTCAATCGAAAGATATCACTGTTGAGTTTGCGTCGTATGCTTCCCCTTTTCGGACGATTGGGCATTTGTCCTGATGATTTTCTTGTCGTCTTCACGACTGCGCAGTGACTACGACCATGGCTCCTTGAGGTCGCAGATGAATATTTCGAACGCATTGAAGTTGGATACGCTTTGTGATCGCGTGGCTGGAAACCCATTACATGATGACAGAGCTTGCAGGGGTTTTCAAGGACAAAAAGGAACCAAAGGAAAAGAACGCGACCCAATATCAACCAAGAATTCCAAGACGCTACCATTTTTTCGAGCCGTTGCGGCGTAGTTGCGTGTAAATCTATCTCTTGGGAGAAACTTAAAAGATTGATTTTCGTAAGCGAAGTTGGCCTTCTGTGCGAGTATTTAATTTGCCAATAAGGGTTGCGATGACTTGCTGTTTCTTTTTGGGATGAGTTGGGTTCGTACTCTTACTCGTACGGTATTCAGTGCAAGTAGACAATCGATTTGTTCAGAAAAGATTTGGTATTGAGTTCGAAAGATACTCGTACGAACTGATTGATGATTATCGATGATGCTGGATGTTCAGAATGTTTCCGCGGTGTCTATTGGAACTTTACCGAATGATGCTTTCGGCACTAAAAATTGAATCACTAGTAAAGGATTCATTCACGGGTTGTCACACACCCTGTCTGTGGTATTGAAATTACCCACGATTCAAGAAAATTTGAAAAGCAAGCCGGTCTTCAATATTGAAGACTGTATGAAGAACATATCCAAATTCTCTATGTACGATGTATGTTGAATTCTGATTCAACGCCTGTTTACTGTTATAAGCTGGCCGCAACGGCTCCTCGGAGTAGTCGACAGAGCTAGCTCACAATCTTAGTTTTTAACCAATACATAAACCTTATTTTAGTACCTTTTTCTAGAGGCATACGACACTGTTTAAACAGTCAAATAACTGCTTTGGCCTTATTACTACCGCTAAAGACTACTTCAACTACACGAATAAAAATTACCACTATATCTAACAAACAAACGAACAACTGATCCTGAAGATTGTCCAGTAACAAGAGAAACAATGTCTTACTCCATCATTCCCTTCAAGTATGACTTTGATCAAGAGTCTATCAACAAAGTGGAGTTCAAGAACACACAAGAAGTCAATGGAGTACAAGAAGTAACCAAGATCAAGATCCCCTTGATTACTGCAGGATCAACCAAACTACAAATTCTTTTCACCATCAATGAGTTCATTCGGTCCAAGAAAATGCTCAATCTAACCACCGGACCAAGACTCTACGACAAGTTTGTAGATCTCCTTACAGACTACACTGACAGTAGCTGGTGGAATAGCTATGTATCAGCCAATGTCCCACAGAGAACTGTGGATAACTTCCAAATCACAGTGGAAGAATTTGTCAACTACAAGTTCGACAACAACCTTGATGCCTACCAAAACCACAGAAGATTCCTCACCAACATCAAGAAGACAACCACCATGACAGTACACGAATTTGTCGCACAAGTCAACTTCCACAACCATGTCATCCTTTCACTACTCCCAGGACACCCACCTGAAGATGCTGAGATCAAAGATTGAGAGTTCAAGAATCTAATCTTCGAATCGATGCCCGAGGATTGGAAACACACCTACCAGCAACACCACTCTCCTCATAGGAATTCCCTCTCTGAAATGATGATGAGGTTCAAAAGGTATCAATATGCACAAAATCGGAAGAAGAAATCGTCAGATAATCCATCTCCAAACAGCAATAACAACAACAACAACAATGCAAACAACAATCGTAACAACAATAACCGCCGCAACCGCAACAATCGAAACAACCAAAATCGACAACGCAACAACAACAACAACAACAACAACCAACGCAGCAACAACAACAATAATCAACGCAACAACAACAAGGCAACAACAAAGGCCCAACTAGAATCTCCAATGACTCACCATGTCCTGTTATCCATCCTGGTACCAAACCACACTTGGGGCCAATGCTACACCAACAAGTATGGCATCAACTCCAATCAGTTCCAATAACAACAATAGAGACAATACTGACTTCGCATGTGAATGATCGCAGCAGCAATTCCAACAACAGCAATTCGATCCACTAGTACCTCTTCCACGGCAGTAACTACCATGAGCTAGAACAACACATGTGTATGTCTTCATCAATGAACCAGAAGAAACTACCATCCTTGCAACTCCATTAGCCAGATCTCTTCCATGTAGACATGGATATCAATGAAGAATATTACAACACAGATCTTCAAAGATTTCCTTCCGACTGAAACATTGATTCCGACAACAACAGACAAGATTGTTGCTCCTAGCAACGACATGTCAACATCGACCTTGCTCCAACCACAGTAAGTGTCTGCAACTCCATCAATGGATCCCTTGGCAAGTACTACTTGAAAAACTCTCTTCGATTCCTGGATCCAACCTGACAATCTCATCGTGGAATCAGCAATTCCCTCTGGAATCAAAAGCACCTTCTAGATCAACCAATTCCAAATGCAAACAACAAATGGCAAAACCACTTGCAACCACTATGTAAACCTTGGAGAACACCGTATTTCCAGAACTGTCCTACTCGATGAAAGGTCCTACAAATTCAAGTGCTTTGTAGTCTCTCAGAATATCAACTACCACCACCTTCATTGGAAGGAAAACCATGAGAGATCTTGGAATGAAGATGGACTTCGAAACTTGCACCATAGAATGGTATGAGAAGACAATGGACTTCCACCCTCGGAATTAACTTTGACAACAAGTCCTTGCTCCACAAAGGTCATGTCTGCAGAACCACATGCCATTACAGAAAGTTACTCCACCAATCTATCCAACAATCGTATGTGGATGGAACCACCACCAAGTATGAGAAAACTGACCTCCACAAGCTAGTCACTGAACAAAACCATCTCTCCCTACCATGAGAAACAAGCCTTGTTAACCAATACTCCTCTCCAAATGAAGAACTTTTTGAAGGATTGAATGACAAGGAATTAGGTATTTTCCCGAATCAAACATTCCACATTGATCTCCAGGAAGGTGCACAACTCCATATCATGTAAAACAACCCTATTCCATTCCACTGCCACCAACAACAAGCAGCTGTGAAGAAAGAAATCAATCGACAAGTGCAAACTTGGTATCCTCAAACGCTGCTATGCCACACTGAATGGGGAATGCCAACCTTTCGTAGATTCCCAAAACCAGATGGCTCCTGTCGACTCATCAGTGACTTTAGAGCACTCAACAAAGTCACCAAGAAACTTCACTACCCACTTCCAAAGCTCCAAGATATCTTCCACAGAAGAAGAGGCTTCAAATATGTCACCCTTATTGATGTTAGCATGCAGTTCCACACCTTCAAACTTGATGAGGCCTCCACCTGGCTTTGCATCCTTGTTACTCCATTTGGAAAGGTTTCGACTGCTTCGATTACCAATGGGCTTCCTCAACTCTCCAAGTTGGGCCCAAGGCTGTATGAAACAAATGCTCCTACACTTGAAGGACATTGAAGTATACATTGATGACATTCAGGTATCTTCTCAGATACATTTGAATCCCATTGTAAATCTGTCTCTTCTGTCCTCTCCTTTACTGAAGTCCCACAACTTCTCTGTCAAGCCCTCCAAGTGCCACTGGTTTCAATCCGCAAGCTCACTTGGCTTAGCCACATTATCTCTCGCAGATGGAATTAGACCCAATCCAAACAAGATTCCCCTCATCCTGAAACTTAGCTTTTCCCTCAACAACAACCCCAACTCTGATCCTTTGTTCGGGATGATTAACTTCTATCGCAAAACTTCTATCCCAAAGCGGGCTGAAGTCCTTGCACCCCTTACCAACCTCTCTGGAAGAGCCAAAGGGCAAATATCTCCAACTCCCCAGAACTTCTTGAAGCTTTCAACAAGGCCAAAGTCCCTCATTGCCAACGATATTCTCCTCTTGCCTTTCCTGATCCAAACAAGCCCTTCCACGTCTATACTGACGCTTCTGACTGCCAATTTGGAGCTGTCATCCTCCTCCAAGATGGCAAATTATCATCCTTGCTTCTCAAGAAAACTCAATGGCCGCTCAACGGAAAATACCCAATGGTCGATAAAGAGATGCTCTGTATTGTAGAAGTCTTCAAGGAATTCGCACCATTCTTTGGGGTGCTGAAATCATCGTATTGTGTACACCGACCACATCAACATTAACCCGCCAAAATCTTCACAAGCCACCGGAATTATGACTTGGAGAATGCTCCTTGAAGAATTTTCCCCAATATTCAAATACATCAAAGGCAAAGACAATGTCATTGCTGACGCGCTCTCCAAGGCTCCCTCTCCAGCAAGACAATCCGGAGGAAGAAGAAGGAATCCTCAGTTCCCACTTCCTGATCCCAACCCGGATGATCCTTTGGACTTGAACTCGGACCTTCCTTGACTCAACTGCAACTTCGACTTCACCGGACTCCGACTCAACGACCGATATTCTCTCTCTTTCCGAATTGTTTCTTGAACTACCCAGAGATACATTCCCATGTACCCCTTAGGTGTTCGACCAACTTCGCCCAAGACCAAGCTGTCAATGTAGATATCTCTACCAATCCGAGGTACCACAACTGAAAACTTCAACGGCACCGACTTGCGAAAGTTGTAGACTCCAATGGTCGAGCAGAAAATTGTACTCCCTCCAAACCGAGTGCAACTTGCCACAATCAAAATACTATGACCATGTGCTTCAACATGCTGGCGCAGAAAGATTGTATCGAACCATTCAACCAATTTCGTAAACGCCCCAAACTTGAAGGACCAAATCAATTCCTTCTGCAAAACTTGCCTGACACGTGCTTGTCAAATGTACAAGAATAGGCCACCAAAGTCATGGACAACTCCCAACCAAAGAACACCAAGTATGTGTCCCTTGGGACACCATATCGCAATCAATGGAGTAGGTCCCTTGGAACATCAAGATCCCTGGTCATGGAACAGTTTCCTTCAATGGCTTCACCATCATGGATATGTGCACCAATCTCCTCAAAATCATCGAGCCCCACAAGTAAATCCAACCGGCCTCATGGCAGTCCATGCCCTCGACAATGGCTGGCTCTCCAGATATCCCAAACCAGTAAAATTGCTGTATCATCGACCAAGGAACCAACTTCATGAGCAACGACTTCCAACTCCATCTTGCCAACCTTAGGAATCAAAGCCAAGGTCTGCTCTGTTCGCAATCCACAATCCACATGCGTACTTGAAAGAGTTCCATGATACAATGAAGTCGCAATGAGAACAGACTCAATAACCAATCCTCCTGCACAGACTCTTCCAGGAAGCCACAGACATCATTGATAGTGTCTTTTGCATCCGCTCTCAGTTTGCAGTTAGATCAACGATCAACAAGACTTTCGGAATAACCCCGGAACCCTTGTATTCCATCAGAGACATGTTCCTACCAATTCCCTGTAATCACCTGATTTGGCCATGGTCAGAAACAAAAACAAACAGGCTCAAATGACAGAGAATGCCTATGAAAGAGAATAGCCACAGGAAGATTCATGATTACAGTGTAGGAGACCAAATAGTATGGTGGAAAAATGAAAAGCTCATTCCTGGTGCGCTTTTAGAACGCAAGAAGCAAGGGCCTGTACACTTATCCAGCAAAGTTCCACTCCAATGGTACAGTTTCCTTTCTCTTAAGGAAATCACGTTATCCAACGTATGAATATCTGAACCTAAAACCATATCACACCAATTAAAAATTTGCTTATCTAAGGAATACTGGTTCGCACACAACTAACAAAATTCTGTGCCACCAACCATGGAAATCTTTGTACGAGAAGGAGAGATTGTGGTATTCCAACGCTCACGATTGAAATTACCCATGATTCAAGAAAAGTCTGAAAAGCAAGCCGGTCTTCAATATTGAACACTGGATGAAGAACATATCCAAATCCTCCTATGTGCAATGTATACGTTGAATTCCTGATTCAACGCCTGTTTACTGTTATTACAAGCTTCCTCCCAACCGCTCCTCCGAAGTAGTTGACAAAGGGCTAGCTCACAATCTTAGTTTTTAACCAATACATAAACCTTATTTTAGTACCTTTTTCTTAGAGGCATACGGCAACCCAGGGTTGTGCCGTATGCCTCTAGAAAAAGGGGTACTAAAATAAGGTTTATGTATTGGTTAAAAACTAAGATTGTGAGCTAGCCCTTTGTCAACTATTCGGAGGAGCGGTTGGGAGGAAGCTTATAACAGTAAACAGGCATTGAATCAGAATTCCAACGTATATCGCACATAGAGGAATTTGGATATGTCTTCATCCAGTGTTCAATATTGAAGACCGGCTTGCTTTTCAGAATTTTCTTGAATCATGGGTAATTTCAATCGTGAGCGTTGGAATACCACTCTCTCCTTCTCGTAAACAGTTTCCATTTGGTTGGTGGCACAGAGAATTTTGTTAGTTCGTGTGCAACCAGTATTCCTTAGATAAGAAATTTTAATTGGCGTGATATGGTTTCAGGATTTCAGAATATTCATACGTTGGATAACGTGATTTCCTTAAGAGAAAGGAAACTGTACCATTGGAGTGGAACTTTGCTGGATAGTGTACAGACCCTTGCTTCTTGCTTCAAAAGCGCACCAGGAATGAGCTTTTTCATTTTCCACCACTAATTTGGTCTCCTACACTGTAATCATGAATCTTCCTGTGGCTGTTCTCTTTCATAGCATTCTTGTCGATTTGCCGTTTGTCTTTTGTTTCTGACCATGGCCAAATTGGTGATTACAGGGAATTGGTAGGAACATGTCTCTGTGGAATACAAGGGTTCCGGGCGTCATTCCAAAGGTCTTGTTGATGGTTGATCTAACTGCAAACTGAGCGGAAGCAAAGACAGTATCGATGATGTCCTGTGGCTTCCTGGAGGGTCTGTGGCGGAGGATTGGTATTGAGTTCTGTTCTCATTGCCGACTTCATTGTATCATGAACTCTTTCAAGGACGGTGCATTGGATTGCGTGGGTTTTGCGAACACTGAGCAGACCTTGGCCTTTGATTCCTAGGTTGGCAAAGGTGGAGTTGGAAGTCGTTGCTCATGAAGTTGGTTCCTTGGTCGATTGATACAGCAATTTACTGGTTTGGGATATCTGGAGAGCCAGCCATTGCCGAGGGCATGGACTGCCATGAGGCCGGTTCGGATTTACTTGTGGGGCTTTCGAATGATTTTCAAGGAGGTTGGTGCACATGTCCATGATGGTAAAGCCATTGAAGGAGACTGTTCCGTGGACCAGGGATCTTGATTTTCCAAGGGCCTACTCCGTTGATTGCATATGGTGTCCCAAGGGAACATACTGGTGTTCTTTGGTTCGGGAGTTGTCCATGGCTTTGGTGGCTATTCTTGTACATTTGGCACGTGTCACAAGTTTTGCAGAAGGAAGTTGATTTGGTCCTTCAAGTTTGGGGCGTTTACGAATTGGTTAATGGTTTGATACAATCTTTCTGCGCCAGCATGGCCAAGCACATGGTCATAGTAATATTTGATTGTGGCAAGTTGCACTTGGTTTGGAGGGAGTACAATTTTCTGCTCGACCGTTGGAGTCTACAACTTTCGCAAGTCGGTGCGTGCCGTTGAAGTTTTCAGTTGTGTACTCGGGGATTGGTAGAGATATCTACGTTGGCTGCTTGATCTTGGGCGAGTTCGGTCGAAGGCTAAGGGGTACATGGGGCTATGTCTTCTGGGTAGTTCAAGAAACAATTCGGAAAGAGAGAGAAGGTCGGAGTCGGAGTCCGAAGTGAGTCAATTGCAGTTTCAAGGTCCGAGTCATCCATTGGGTTGGGAACCGAAGAACTCCTTCTTCTTCCTCCGGATTGTCTCTTGCTGGAGTGGGAGCCTTGAGAGCGGCATCAGCAATGACATTGTCTTTTCCTTTGATGTATTTGAATACAGGGGAAAATTCTTCAAGGAGCATTCTCCAAGTCATAATTCTGTGGACTTGTAAGGATTTTTGGCGGGTTAAGTTGATGTGGTGGTCTGTCCATACGATGATTTCAGCACCCCAAAGAATGGTGCGGAATTCCTTGAAGACTTCTACAATACAGAGCATCTCTTTATCGACCATTGGGTATTTTCCGTTGAGCGGCCGTTGAGTTTTCTTGAGAAGCAAAGGATGATTTGCCATCTTGGAGGATGACAGCTCCAAATTGGCAGTCAGAAGCGTCAGTATAGACGTGGAAGGGCTTGTTTGGATCAGGAAAGGCAAGAAGATATCATTGGCAATGAGGGACTTGGCTTGTTGAAAGCTTCAAGAAGCTTCTGGGAGTTGGAGACATTTTGCCTTTGGCTCTTCCAGAGAGGTTGGTAAGGGGTGCAAGGACTTCAGCCCTTGTTTGGGATAGAAGTTTTGCGATAGAAGTTAATCCATCCCGACAAAGGATCAGAGAAGTTGGGGTTGTTGTTGAGGGAAAAGCAAGTTTCAGGAGAGGGGAATCTTGTTTGGATTGGGTCTAATACCATCTGCGAGAGATAATGTGGCCAAGCCAAGTGAGCTTGGGATTGAAACCAGTGGCACTTGGAGGGCTTGACCGAGAAGTTGTGGGACTTCAGTAAAGGAGAGGACAGAAGAGACTGATTTACAATGGGATTCAAATGTATCTGAGAAGATACCAATGTCATCAATGTATACTTCAATGTCCTTCAAGTGTAGGAGCATTTGTTTCATACAGCCTTGGGCCCAACTTGGAGAGTTGAGGAAGCCCATTGGTAATCGAAGCAGTCGAAACTTTCCAAATGGAGTAACAAGGATGCAAAGCCAGGTGGAGGCCTCATCAAGTTTGAAGGTGTGGAACTGCATGCTAACATCAATAAGGGTGACATATTTGAAGCCTCTTCTTCTGTGGAAGATATCTTGGAGCTTTGGAAGTGGGTAGTGAAGTTTCTTGGTGACTTTGTTGAGTTCTCTAAAGTCACTGATGAGTCGACAGGAGCCATCTGGTTTTGGGACTACGAAGGTTGGCATTCCCCATTCTGTGGCATAGCAGCGTTTGAGGATACCAAGTTTCACTTGTCGATTGATTTCTTTCTTCACTGCTTGTTGTTGGTGGCAGTGGAATGGAATAGGGTTGTTTTACATGATATGGAGTTGTGCACCTTCCTGGAGATCAATGTGGAATGTTTGATTCGGGAAAATACCTAATTCCTTGTCATTCAATCCTTCAAAAAGTTCTTCATTTGGAGGAGTATTGGCAACAAGGCTTGTTTCTCATGGTGGGAGAGATGGTTTTGTTCAGTGACTAACTTGTGGAGGTCAGTTTTCTCATACTTGGTGGTTCCATCCACATACGATTGTTGGATAGATTGGTTGGAGTAACTTTCTGTAATGGCATGTGGTTCTGCAGACATGACTTTGTGGAGCAAGGACTTGTTGTCAAAGTTATTCCGAGGGTGGAAGTCCATTGTCTTCTCATACCATTCTATGGTGCAAGTTTCGAAGTCCATCTTCATTCCAAGATCTCTCATGGTTTTCCTTCCAATAAGGTGGTGGTAGTTGAATATTCTGAGAGACTACAAAGCACTTGATTTGTAGGACCTTTCATCGAGTAAGACAGTTCCTGGAAATACGGTGTTCTCCAAGGTTACATAGTGGTTGCAAGTGGTTTTGCCATTTGTTGTTTGCATTTGGATTGGTTGATCTAGAAGGTGCTTTTTGATTCCAGAGGGAATTGCTGATTCCACGATGAGATTGTCCGGTTGATCCAGAATCGAAGAGAGGGTTTTCAAGTAGTACTTGCCAAGGGATCCCATTGATGGAGTTGCAGACACTTACTGTGGTTGGAGCAAGGTCGATGTTGACATTGTCGTTGCTAGGAGCAACATCTTGTCTGTTGTTGTCGGAATCAATGTTTTTGGAAGGAAATCTTTGAAGATTCTGTGTTGTAATATTCTTCATTGATATCCATGTCTACATGGAAGAGATCTGGCTAATGAGTTGCAAGGATGGTAGTTTCTTCCTGGTTCATTGATGAAGACACACATGTGTTGTTCTAGCTCATGGTAGTTACTGCCGTGGGAAGAGGTAGTGGATCAATTGCTGTTGTTGGAATTGCTGCTGCGATCATTCACATGCGAGTCAGGTATTGTCTCTATTGTTGTTATTGGACTGATTGGAGTTGATGCCATACTTGTTGGTGTAGCATTGGCCCCAAGTGTGGTTGGTACCAGGATGGATAGGACATGGTGAGTCATTGGAGATTCTAGTTGGGCCTTTGTTGTTGCCTTGGTTGTTGTTGCGTTGATTATTGTTGTTGTTGCTGCGTTGGTTGTTGTTGTTGTTGTTGTTGTTGCGTTGTCGATTTTGGTTGTTTCGATTGTTGCGGTTGCGGCGGTTATTGTTGTTACGATTGTTGTTTGCATTGTTGTTGTTGTTGTTATTGCTGTTTGGAGATGGATTATCTGACGATTTCTTCTTCCGATTTTGTGCATATTGATACCTTTTGAACCTCATCATCATTTCAGAGAGGGAATTCCTATGAGGAGAGTGGTGTTGCTGGTAGGTGTGTTTCCAATCCTCGGGCATCGATTCGAAGATTAGATTCTTGAACTCTCAATCTTTGATCTCAGCATCTTCAGGTGGGTGTCCTGGGAGTAGTGAAAGGATGACATGGTTGTGGAAGTTGACTTGTGCGACAAATTCGTGTACTGTCATGGTGGTTGTCTTCTTGATGTTGGTGAGGAATCTTCTGTGGTTTTGGTAGGCATCAAGGTTGTTGTCGAACTTGTAGTTGACAAATTCTTCCACTGTGAATTTGGAAGGTTATCCACAGTTCTCTGTGGGACATTGGCTGATACATAGCTATTCCACCAGCTACTGTCAGTGTAGTCTGTAAGGAGATCTACAAACTTGTCGTAGAGTCTTGGTCCGGTGGTTAGATTGAGCATTTTCTTGGACCGAATGAACTCATTGATGGTGAAAAGAATTTGTAGTTTGGTTGATCCTGCAGTAATCAAGGGGATCTTGATCTTGGTTACTTCTTGTACTCCATTGACTTCTTGTGTGTTCTTGAACTCCACTTTGTTGATAGACTCTTGATCAAAGTCATACTTGAAGGGAATGATGGAGTAAGACATTGTTTCTCTTGTTACTGGACAATCTTCAGGATCAGTTGTTCGTTTGTTTGTTAGATATAGTGGTAATTTTTATTCGTGTAGTTGAAGTAGTCTTTAGCGGTAGTAATAAGGCCAAAGCAGTTATTTGACTGTTTAAACAGTGTCGTATGCCTCTAGAAAAAGGTACTAAAATAAGGTTTATGTATTGGTTAAAAACTAAGATTGTGAGCTAGCTTCTGTCGACTACTCCGAGGAGCCGTTGCGGCCAGCTTATAACAGTAAACAGGCGTTGAATCAGAATTCAACATAACATCGTACATAGAGAATTTGGATATGTTCTTCATACAGTCTTCAATATTGAAGACCGGCCTTGCTTTTCAAATTTTCTTGAATCGTGGGGTAATTTCAATACCACAGACAGGGTGTGTGACAACCCGTGAATGAATCCTTTACTAGTGATTCAATTTTTAGTGCCGAAAGCATCATTCGGTAAAGTTCCAATAGACACCGCGGAAACATTCTGAACATCCAGCATCATCGATAATCATCAATCAGTTCGTACGAGTATCTTTCGAACTCAATACCAAATCTTTTCTGAACAAATCGATTGTCTACTTGCACTGAATACCGTACGAGTAGAGTACGAACCCAACTCATCCCAAAAAGAAACAGCAAGTCATCGCAACCCTTATTGGCAAATTAAATACTCGCACAGAAGGCCAACTTCGCTTACGAAAATCAATCTTTTAAGTTTCTCCCAAGAGATAGATTTACACGCAACTACGCCGCAACGGCTCGAAAAAATGGTAGCGTCTTGGAATTCTTGGTTGATATTGGGTCGCGTTCTTTTCCTTTGGTTCCTTTTTGTCCTTGAAAACCCCTGCAAGCTCTGTCATCATGTAATGGGTTTCCAGCCACGCGATCACAAAGCGTATCCAACTTCAATGCGTTCGAAATATTCATCTGCGACCTCAAGGAGCCATGGTCGTAGTCACTGCGCAGTCGTGAAGACGACAAGAAAATCATCAGGACAAATGCCCAATCGTCCGAAAAGGGGAAGCATACGACGCAAACTCCAACAGTGATATCTTTCGATTGAGAAAGAAGCAGAGTGGCATTCGTTTCGCCGAGCAGCGGTTGGACGAAGCAGCGATAATAGACATGATTCGGGAAAACGAAAACGACAGCGAAACTGAGCATCGCGTCCTCGATGCAGAAGAGACACGAGCAGGCAGATGAAAAAAAAGGAAACATAAAAAGTAGTGATATCCGATTGGATCAATTTCCTGATATCGTTAGCTTCCATGCGGTGATGGGTTCGCACGCCAAGAACGCCCACAAGGATCGTTTCGCTCCCAGTAGGGCAATTTCTTTGTTAGAAAAAATGAAGGAGTTGTCTGATACATTTCCACATCTTTCCCCAACTATTTACACATACAATACAGTGATGGAAGCATACTCCAACCAAATTGCCACAAAACAGAAAAGAGGTGGACATCGAAACCGCTCATCGACAGACCAAGAAATTGTACTTAAATTGTATCAGGAACTTCAAGAGGCGGGTCTTACTCCCAACACGTATACAAAGAACATGGTCCTGGCAACAATACCAAACGATTTGGAAGAGTGGCGCCAATTGGAAAACGTGGGCGGTTGAATATTTAGATTGATAATGGTGAATCTATTGTTCCGGACAGAAAGACATACAATACACTTCTCAAGTTGTATTCTGTCGTTGGGAATGTTAAGAAATCTGACTACATGCTACGAAAGCTACTGCGATGGCATCATAATCATAATCATCAGCAGAAGGACACTCAAACTGCACTGTCACCGTCGAAAATTTGGTTTCATTGTGTTCTGAAAGCATTGGCAGTGTCGAATCCCTATGGCGATGATCCCGAGGATCGAATACAACAAATACTCAAAGAAATGAATGATCTAGTACAAGCTGGACGCGCCGATCTTCAACCAGACGCAACAACATACAACCACGTTCTGAACGTTTATGCTACCATACGGAAACCTCGATTTTGCATTAGCTCCTAATCAAGAAAATGGAACGATCGTCCAACGAATGGCAGAGACCCGATTGTGTGTCCTACACGACAGCTATCAAAACATTAGCTTCAGTTCAAAAGAAACTATTGAGGAAAAACACTCACGAGTCAATCGAAATAGCCGAAAAAGCAGTAGAAGTTTTTGAAAGCATGCGAACGAGATCTATTGATCCGAATATTTTGACTTGTAAGTGTGTCACTCCCATCGCTATTTCCTGTAGCATAGTATCGCGTTCAGTCTCCTCATTTGTCTCTCTTTATTCACGTATTGCGAAGATAACACTCTCATCAGCATATGGGTAAATGTTGGGACACGAGATGCATTGATCAGAGCAGAAGACCTGTTCAACGAAATGCGATATCCCGATTCAGTAACTTATGCCACTCTGATTCATGGCTGGTCCCAAGACCCGTCTTCCAGAAGCCGGATCGAAGGCTCAAAAGTTGTTCAAGGATGTTTGTCGACTTCCTCCCGGTCGTCAACGGAGAAATTTTAATATCACAAAGTTGTGCAACTCCGTCATTTCGGCGTATGCCAAGTCTGGTCACGAGGACGCCCCAGACCGCGTCGACTCTCTCCTGACTCAATTGGAAGCGAAATATCTCAGGTGGTGAAGGGTCAGCAAGACCGGACAAAATCACTTTTCTTGGAATGTTTGATACGTATGCAAAGGCGGGTATTTCGGACGCCGAGGAGCGATGTGATGTCCTATTGGATCGGATGAGTCATTATCGAGATATGCTTGAGTTGGAATATCTTGAACCAGATCGGGTCGTGTACAACGCTCTGTTCTCAATGCTCTCGCAAAAAGCCAGCAACCGGACGTGATAGCGAAGGTGGAGGATATTTTAGCATTCATGCAAAGCTCCACTGATGAACTCTTGCGACCAGACATAGTAACATATGCGACAGTGATGGATTGTTATACAAAATGTGGCGAAATGGGTGTAGAGCGAGCAGATGAACTGTTGCGTTTTGTTGAGGGAACATTCCGCAGCGGAGACGAGACATTAAAACCAAATGCCGTTTTCTATTCTGCAATATTGCAAGCTTGGGCCAAGACCTGCTACCGTGGAAGGCGCCGAAAAGGCTATAAACCTGTTGCAGCGGAATGAGGGTTTGTTTGCCAAGGGCAATGATTACGCAAAGCCTCACACTATCGTGTACAATGCAGTCATGGACGCCATAGCCCGTAGCAACATGGTCGGGGCTGGTGCCCGTGCGGAAGAACTGTTGACAGAAATGGAAGCTTTGTATCAATCGGGCGACGAGGACATGCGACCAAGTCGAAGAAGTTTCAATGCCGTGATATTGGCCTTATCGCAACGAGGGCAACGCGAGCAAGAAAGCAGAAGAGCTGCTCTACCGAATGGAAGAAAACTGGCTGATTCGGGAAGAAACGAAGTTCGACCCGACATAGTGTCTTTCAACAATGCCATTGCGGCCGTTGTCGAAGACAGGGACAGTGAAAATACTGCGGATAGGGCACAGGCCCTGCTAGATCAAATGGAAGTTTACGGTATCAAGCCCGATGGAAGAACGTACAGTCCTGTCATTGAAGCTTGGTTGAGGAGGAGAAACGATTGAAAAGGGACACGCACTGGCCGATGTAATGCTCACACAGTTCTTGGATAAGGTCGAAGAAAGCAAGAAACGCAACTTCTCGGCGAGGAAAGAGTCTCTATACGAGGACGCTGTTTGGAATGTGATAAAATGCTTATCGAGAGAGTTCCGATAAGGACTTTTATTCTCAGCTTGCTTCGAAGGGATGGATTCAGCGGAGGATAATCGGTGCTATTTGCTACGCCAGAGTTAATATTGTGTGGTAATATTTTTTTCTGATGTATGTGTAGGCATACAGCAAGACATTTTCTACCCACGTGTGTTGTGTAAGCGCGTTGGATTCTGCCCTTCCAAACTCCGCTATGTTGAAGTAGTATCGCGCTCACTGGAAGACGACAGCAGAGAAAGCCGTACAGCATGGATACAGTGCAGAATCCCACTTGGATCCAGCAAGCATCCACGGGCAACGACGGTTCTGGTCTTTGTATCGTTAGCAATTGGTACAACTGGTCTTTCGGAAGCAATAGCGATACAATCAGAGTCAATCCAGCTACTGCTGCCGGCACGGCCGTTCGTGGCGGGAAAACTTGCCGTTGCGGGTTGCAATTGCGGCAATTGCCGAAAGAAGAAGAAATGTGCCGGCAAAGAGAGGGTCCTGCGTCACGACAAAGCCCCCCAAAAAAGACGAATCCGAACGCATCGTCGTTGTAATCGGTGTTGACCTTTTGGGAATTATTGTCGTTGGATAAGAACATCGCAACATCCCTGTTTCCGCTGTGGTGCTCATCCAGAAAATTCGTTCGACTAGAAATCGCACGTGTACCGGATGGCCATTGAGAATTTGTTCTTTTCGTCGTTTGGGATGGAGAATTCACGTGGTATGAATAGCTGCTCCGAAGGGAAGATGCGGAAAGCAAGAGAAATGCCACAGCACAATTCCATCCGAAGATAGAAACTCTTGTGCGGCAGTGTCATGGTTATTGATCAGATTTGTTCGTTGTCGCTCCGAAGAGAAATCCAAAAAATAATATGAACTGCAACCATGATCCATTACGGTACGTACTGTACTTGTACCAACTAAGGCTTAAGATTTCCAATAAATAATCTTTCAGTCATGCTCTGTGCCCTCCTCTTGAACAACGCACAGACACTTCAATCATGTGTCACCGACACACTATCTCAGTCCAGTCACGAATCATTGACACACTCTTTCAGTCATGAGTCACTGACACACTCCTCCAGTCCAGTCATGCGTCATTGACACATTCCCTCAGTCATGAGTCAATGATATCGTTCCCGATCCTCTGTCATTGTTCAATCGTATTCGAACATCAAATAGGAACCTTCTCCTTGAAGTCTCATCCAAATTCCGATTATCAAAGAACACAGTTCTGTTCCAATCATATCACTGAACTAGCCTGAGAAGCTTCTCGAACTATCTCGAAGTCATAGTAGACACTAAAAACTCAATAGCACACAATTTCATACACAGCGTAGTTCATATTGAATTCAATCGCAATATCCGCTTTGAGATAAAAATATCTAAAAACTAACCGTAACCTCTAACCACCATGTCTGCTGTCGCTCAACTTCAAGCCTGCTAAGCAGGCCCCCTTCTTTTTCAAACCCAACCTTTGCTATGAAGATTACCCCCACCGTTCGCCTGGTGCACAGTGTAACTTCAGTACACCACGCGTCCCTCTGCTGCGGCAACCACACCTGGCACCCCCGGCACGAACCTCCCTTCTCCCCCCCTCCTCCGGTGACGACTTCTTCGTCATCCGTCAAGAAACAGGATACCACCTTTTGCCCCGACTCCAGCGATTCCGAACGTCTCATTCGCGTTCTCGTCGATTTCATCGACGCCGTTGGACCGGCACAACCTCAACATCAAGGACGATGCCAAACATTACAAACTCCGTGAAGTCCTTGGTGGCGACCTCAAGCATACCTGGGACGAAATCGTTACTGACGCCGGCTCTTGCATTCAAGATGCTGACTTTACCGACAATCTCAACGCCTTCATCTCCCTCTTTCTTCCGTCCAACGCG